>CABFWB010003148.1:6324-81168 GCA_902151455.1 Timema bartmani
TAAATGGTTTTCCACTCTCCCTCCACGCAAATGCGGGTTCACTTCCTCTAAATTCAACCTTCCCAATTTCTAATCTATTAGCGTAATTAGTACTTAAGCGTATAGCCCGAACGGGTAGTAAGACGCGGTGCTAAATAATAATAAGCACCCAGAAATTTGCAGTACAATGTATCGAGATATAATATTTTTGTATTTTTTTTTTCCTGTTGGGCACTTTAAATGTTTAAAACAGTACACTTTTTGAATATCAAGTAGTAAGCCTCGATTTAAAATTTTGCCTCCACATTCAAAATAATATTTTAGTTCTAAATCAGATGTTTTAAGTTCTTAATAAAATTATTACAGTCTTTGGGGAAGGAAATGGGACCAAAATCTCCGCTCTCCTCCTCTCTTTTGGGCACGCCACTCTTTACTAAGTGTCATTTTCTTTCATGGTCACCAACACAGGTTAAAAGCTTGACACAAACTGCAACTAATCATCCGTTAAATTCGTTTTAACTAAAAGTAATCTAGTAGATTGAAAAATGTTGCTAGGCACTCACTCTTTTTGTTATCCTTAGCAAATACTTATGTTCTATACATTTTTTAAACCCGTTCATACTATTGGCATTTAATTGTATTAATAGGCTTGGAATGAGAAATCTAGTGCGAAAATGTATCCGTATCTATGTGTAGGGGGAGTTGTAAACCATTTATGAAAAATCACCATTAGTACAGCCCGCCAGAATTCTAGCCCCAACCCGTCACCGGCAAACCAAGATTTACAACTTTGATGAATCAAACTTTAAGGTTTCCTTTAGACCGCAAACCAGGATTTACAACTCTGATGAACAAACCTTTACAGCTCGTTCAAACTACGAGGTTTTTCTACCTTATAGGTTTTTAACCTATTAGGTGGAAATTTAATGCAGTGTTCACACGATGCGGTTTTTTTACATTAAAAATGAGCTAAAATAAAATAACATTCAATTGTTTTAAAAATCATTTAAAACAATTATTTTCTTCAGAAATTTGTGCAATCTTTTGTCTCAATATAATTTAGTTATGAAAAACTGAAGAAGAAAAACCTAAAACCTGGCTTTGCTTTTGTTACAATGTTTTCCTTTAACATTACACATATTTCCCTCCGTGCTAATTTTTTAAAATCCTTGTCTTTGTATGAGTCCGATGTCTTATCCCATATTGCAGGCCTTTCTTCTACATATTGTGCAAAGTTGAACCCCGACTGGCTGGTGAACGGCCAGTCTGCTCTCGGCAACGTTGTGCCATAGCCCATAAGGTAAAAACACCTTATCATCCGAACGCTCCCATTACAATATATGTGCCACTGGCAACCGATTAGGTTTTTTTTGCCGGATCCCCGCATAAGATTTCCGTTGACAAAACCTAATGTCAAGATTGACCTAAAAGGTTATGTTACCTTATAGGGTCGCCGATCGTATCGTGTGAACACGCACATTTAAATTAATGCGCCACTGCAACGTACGGTAAAAAAAAACCTATTCGGCAAAACGACCTAAACCTCATCGTGTGAACGAGCTGTAAGGTTTCCTTAAGTACTCAAGGCTATGTGTATATATATAATTAGAGAGAGACATAGTCTTGCGTATTTAAGGAAACCTTAAGGTTTGTTCCTCCTCGGCATATGTTCTGTTACTTTGACATATGTTGCTCCAAACACCATAGGCCGTGTGACTAACGGTGGGCGTAACTTAAAAACGATACTTATAAAAACTATATTTTAGTAATAGAAGGCTTTGCATGAGTTGTACACCATCAGATTTAATTATTAAATAACTATTTAAAGTTTCATCTACCTGGGTTTTTTGATTTTTGCCTGAGATCCAAGCTCTTAATTAATGTAAAAGTAAAATAAATATGCCTGAGGTCCACACTGTACAGCCTGAGATTATCTTAGGTATAGTTTGATTTAGATAGGAAGACACTTTAAAAGGTTATAAAAGTTATTAAAATCATTTTCAAAGTTTTACGTTACGTCATATGATTTTCAACTGTCACTTTTCACATATTATAATATCAATACATATGAAATAATACTAATAATAGAGTGTGTTGACCGAAAAATAATGTTTGTATTTTCTAAAAGTTCCTTATAACCAAAACCCCACTAAACATAGGTCTAACCCAAGTTTCATCATTTTATTTCACTTTATTTTGAAGTTTAAATAGTATGCGGTCACGTAGTTTAAGGCGCTAGGCTGGAAAAGAATGTAAAAGTAGAAAAGAAATATGCTCATGTTGTTGATTTATATAAAAATAACTAGCGGACCCTACAGACATTGTCCTGCTCGAACGTTGGCTTTTCGTTTGGGTGGCATAATTGATTTCGATAATAAAACAAATACTATGTGATCATCACAATTACAAATTCACAATCAACTCCAATTAGTGAGTAACACAAATATTACAAATTCAGTGTTTGTCAAGACAACATACAAAATAAAACATCTTTTCATTTTTGGCATTTCGCCCACAACTCCACAAATATCAGCTGTATCGAAAAACAAACATAACTATGAATTATTCTCAGAAGTTCAATTATTCATGAACTTTTCAGAAGGTTTTAACGGTCAATTATTGATGAACTTATGATTTTTTTAACGGTCAATTATTAATATTATATTCATTATTATAAATATTGGGGGGTGGTGGTGGTGGTGTGAAATTTTGAGGCTACATATTATGATATGCAAAAAATCTTTAAAAAAATTCCCCCCAAAAAACTCCCTAAAAAATTAAAAAATTCCTAGAACCCGATTGCAGCGCCACCTACCGGGTCCAATTGTGAATCTAAACCATCCATGGACCCACCCAAACACACACAAAAAATTTCATCAAAATCGGTCCAGCCGTTTAGGAGGAGTTCAATGACATACACACGTACAGAAGAAATATATATATTAAGATAAGCGCAAGGTAAACACTACGAGGTTTCCCTTAGTATGTATGCAAAGTTTTAACTCTTTAGGTTTCTTAGTTTTAGACCACACTTGTGGTCATGCAGTCTATGGCATTAAGCTCTAAATCAATGGTATTTTATTGGAAGAAATAATCTGTTTTTCAGAATACATTAAATCAAAGTAAATTAAAAATAAATTAAATAATGATTTTTACCTAATAATTTGAATACGAGACAACCAACTAGGCCAAAGTATAATAATTTCTCCTTGGATTGAAACTTCATTTCTCTTTAGATTTTAATTTTTTTTTTCTTTGTGAACCAAAGTAGAAGGAAAACAAATTTAAGACAAATTCAATAGTACCTACATTATATTCATAGATAATAACCGTTGCTAAGATAGCTTTAAGACTTAAATAGCACGCAATAGATGTCATTTTTCTTTTCTCTCGACCCCTTGGAGAGACAATTATAAGTATTGTGACTGTCGAAAAAAAATCGAACTCAAAATTTTGATAAATGTCGACATTTCATGAACCTCTGAAACAGAAAAAGTGGATTTTCGCGATGTCATCTGTCTGTCTGTCTGTCTGTCTGTATCTCGGACTGGAGCCGAAATCATTTTACCTATCGGACTGAAACTTGATATTTAGTGTTTTCATCAATTTCCCCCCCCGAGTGATTTTTTGAATCAAATATAGGCCTACAACCCTAAAATTAAGGGTTGTTTACTGAGGTACAAAGGAGAAAAAATCTATTTTATCAAATACCGCTTTAACGATTTTGATTAAATTTAGTAGGTATTAAGCACTGTCTAAAATTACAAACAAAATGGAAACTCTCATTTTCCCATGAAAATGACTTTGAGGTTATTTTACTTAAGCGAAAATTTCCAATTTTGATATCTCCGCAACTATTTGAGATACTAAATAACTTATAAGTGTAAAAATGTAGTATTAAATATTTAACAATCTTTTATTTAAAATATATGTTTGTAAAACCAATAGTTTCTTAGATGTAAACCAATATATCTACACTTTTTTTCCATCCATCATTGTTCCCAGTCTATGGCCTGGGTCAGTTTTTTATTCAAATTATATATTTTTCCACTACCAGCTTGCTAGGACTGTCGTAGCTTCATATGCCTTCAAATCTAACTTAAGACTAGGACAGGCCCAAAGTCCAGTCCCCACCCGTTAATTTATCACTGTGAAAGGGTAAAAACCACATTTCACCGATTATAGATTTTTTCGGCCACGCTGGCGGACCAAATTCTGCTTCCATGCTCCAGAATTTGAGATTTTTATGCCAACCAATAATTAGATAAATTGATTGATATAACTTAAGCTAGTCTAAACGAATCTGCAAAGGTTTATTTTTGAAGTGCTGCTAGTTTGGATTATCCACATCTTACACTCATTTAAGAGACACAGGTTGAGGAAGGTGAATTTTAAGTAGTGGGATTATTGACTTAATTTTTATGTGTACATTTAATCATAAATCGTAAAAAAAAAAACTTTTTTAACATTGAACTGTTTTAACATTGGGGGGCTCATCAGTTAGAAAATATCACGCAAACATTCGATAAAATCATTATTTACAAATGTCATCAACCTTGAACTTACAATGAATTGGCAATATCACGCGTTTTAAATAAGACATTCGGATAACCTTCATTCTCTTGCTATCGTCCATTCAACTGTGATCTTGAACTTATTATTCATGCTCTGATATAAATTTAGGTCGCTATTATCTTTATAGTGTGGGAGGTAATTTTATAATTATTTCACGGCAAGCTATGTTCTTTAGCTAATCAATACGTTTGACACAAGGGATACTAACGGATTAATCTAATATGTAGTGATGAAAATGGTAATAAAAAGTAAGTGCACCAGCATTCGTATGAAAAGAAGTCAAGATAAAACGCAGTAAAAGTCGCAATCGCTTGTACTTTACTGGAACAAATAGTAGAATAGTAGGTGATGCAGGCCTACATATTTGCTTATATCCCACACTGAGAGTCATGTGGTCTAAGGAGGTAAGCTCGCAATATACTAGACTACTGGTGACGGGTAAGTTGAGGTTCAACCCTCTACCGGATGCACTCAAGATAGTTTTTTTCACATATCATTTATCACTGCTTTTTCCCATACTCAATCCATGCTAATGTTGTTACACTTCCTCTTAAAACTGCACTCCTCATGAATATCCTTTAAATAAAACCATTTAAATTTATTATTTAGCACCGCGTCTTACTACCCGTTCGGGTTATACGCTTAAGTACTAATTACATTAATAGGTTAGGAATTGGGAAGGCTGAATATAAATAAAGTGAGCCCGCATTTGGTGGAGGGAGAGTGGAAAACCATTTAGGGAAAACCAACCCCAGTTTACCCAGGTGAAATTCTAAACTCGATCTCTTCGTCCTCGGCAGTCTAGCTCAGCACGAAACCAGCGCGTTAGCCAACTACGCCACCAAGGAGGGTTCCAATTACTCGTATATCTCTTAGATTAAGGGTAGTTTCCGTTTGTTTTTGAAAATCATAAATGTCTGGAAAAATGTATATAATGATTTAGCTCAAAATGGTTATCTGTGGAGTGTCTTACTTTATAAATAGCATTGTTTACTTATTTTTTGGAAAATAATTCAACTAAAGGTAGTTTACCCACTATCAATTTTTGAACATTTTGTTCTAAACAATAATACGTTATATGACGAAGTGTTTATGACTATGTCGAATCTTTTGTTTAATCATTTTTTCAATAACTATCATTGTAAGGGTTTGTCGCGTGGTCTATTAGTTGTTAACCTCCTCTAGCAATGTGAAGTGTTCATCTGACAGCTACAGTAGCTCCACGACTTCTTTGGTGCTGACTGACAGTTCACAGCTGACTTCTGACACTCAACATTTAGGTATAGGGCCTATACCTAAATTTTGACTGTCAGAAGTCAGCTGTTAAACACATGTTTTTTTGTAGATCATATGGTTTAACGTAGGGATTAATAATTTGGTCTGGTAACGTTTCAAAGCCGTCAGCTGTCAGCTGTAAACTGTCAGTCAGCACCAAAGAAGTCATGCATAGGGTTTATATATTCCAGCCACACGTTAATCATTTCTATGCCAGGCCTCCGCCGTGGTCCGGATTCCACGTTAAACTGTAGGTCCTCCATTTCATCTATCACCCTACCATTACACATTAGCGTAAGTGCGTAAAACCCGAACCGTTAGTAAGACGCAGTGCTAATAATAATAATTTAATCATTTCGTTTTTTCGAGATAAGAAGCGTTTATTTGGCTCTTTGCAAGAGTAAAGTTCACATATAGTCGGTGATAACATCAACCAGATTGGTGTAGGGCAGTGTTTTTCAATCTTCTTTGGTAAGCTACATCTCTTATATTTGGTGGTTCCCTTGGTATGAAACATCCTTACATCCATGTGGTAGAAGTTAACGAACCCCTTGGTAGAGGGTGAACCTAGAATAAAAAATACTCTAAAAACACAAAATTCATATTATATAAAACCAGGTGTTTTGGTGAAATTCTCGCGAACTTAAATATGATTTTTCCCATATTTACATGCCCCTTCCCCGCCTCCCTCTTTAATGATCATTGGTGTAGGATTTTGCACCCATGACTTGAAGCCGACCGGCCTTGGGTTCGATCAAGACTGGGCAGTGGCGTCGTTAGGATGACAGCTTCAAAGGGGGTAGAGGGGTTTCAATAAATACGATTATCTTAAAATTAGGTTATTATTTTCATCACCAACATAATACTGTTCCATAAAAAAAATCCGTTTTTGAAAACATACCGGAAAAGTCTCTTACTTTTTTTCGGAAAATTTAGGGTTTTGTAACATGTTTTTTTTAATTGTCAGCTATTTAAATGGAACGAATTCAATAGATATTTCTCAAGTTTTTAAGTTTGCAACCCAATTTAAGTTTTCTTAAGGATCTTAACACCAAATTGGTTCCAATAAAGCAATAAATACGGTTTCAGTTCTCTTCTCTCTCAAGTATTGACTACAGCGCTTGGTGGTTGAAAGTGTCACTAACGTTGGGTCTGCTGTAGACCATATACGTTAATACAATACTTCAATATTAGAATTCGCCCCCTTCCCCTAGGATTCAGTGATCTGGAATATTTACCGAAAAATGTTTGTCTCTAGTGACCATTGTTTGTTAGGACTTTATTTTCAGTATATAATCAAACATATATTTAAAATAATTTTAAAGTTGACTAAAGTATTCTCTAACAACTTTCGTCTCCCCCTCAACCCCATACCCTTCTCATCCCCAACGTACTATTTTATAGCTTTATGTATATGAATAATGGGGCACTTCCCCTTCTTAGTTGGCCTCAAACCACCCAACTCTGTGGAAAATTTCCCTACTAAAAAATTACAGCGAAATGTTAATATTTACTGGTAACAAATACGTATAGTTGGGGACAGTTGGTAAATGATGGCTTTTTTTAAATCTGATGTAATGAATTACCTCTGTTCTTCAATGTTGCCAAAGAGCCAATAGAAAGTAGGGCTAATCGTAACTCCAAGTTCGCCCGATTGCTCAGACAAAAAGCGAAATATCAAACTACCTTGGTGTTGATCAGAGCAACAGCATTTATAGTTTTTTTATAAAAAGTTTTAAACTCTGTTTATAAATGTTAGTATACGCCTAGCCAACAGCTTATTTAGCAGTAATGAGGAGCTTAAATTGAGATTAGGGGGCTTCAGCCCTCGCCTAAGGGTGGTTTAGCGTGCGGCTTAGGACCAGGTGAGTTGAAGGTGTTACTTTTCCAAGAGTGGTTTTTAGTGTTGTCTCCAAGAGTGGTTTTTAGTGTTGTTTCCAAGCGAGTAATGGTGTATTTCTTTAATATTCATACTAATCATCCTGCGTTGCTATATTGGTATACATACAGTAGCTCCACGACTTCTTTGGTGTTGACTGACAGCTCACAGCTGACTTATGACACTCAACATTTAGGTACATACCTAAATTTTGACTATAAGAAGTTACAGCTGTTAAACACATGTTTTTTTGTAGATCATTTGGTTCAACGTAGGGATTAATAATGTGGTCTGGTAACGTTTTAAAGCCGTCAGCTGTCAGCTGTGAGCTGTCAGGTCAGCACCAAAGAAGTCATGCATAGGGTTTATGTTACGTACAACCCGAAGTGGGAATAAAAGCTGAAGATCTGAAAAAATCACTGTGATAACAGATTGATAAAATTGGCACTTTTTGATTTCTATTATTTGTGGGGCTAACATGATGAAAATTAACGACTAAATCTAAAGGAAAATTTAAAGAAATTTTAAAGAAATACACCCACACCTTCGTAGAGAGAGGATATAAAACTACAGGCTGCCTAACAGAGTTGTACCTAGATATTTATTTTGGAAGGGTTAGTGAGGAGGTCCCTCAACAGAAGGTGAAACAAAGATGTGATGTGACATTGAAAAACTCAAAAATTAATTCAAAGAAGTTTTTAAACATAATTGAGGGTTGTAAGTAATATAAATGTTATAGGACTCCAATTAAACAGGTATTGAGAAGGAACCATAGCATTGTATTAAGTTTCGAAAGGCATTGAGCCTGCAAAACACCGCCAAATCCATTCTCCTTCCCCAACAAATAGGTCCCAGTCAGCCGGTCACGATTCAAATATCAACCTCCTCATCAATGGCAACCAGCTTGATCCAAAAATATGGAGTCTGCTCTGTGTTATAGCATTGTTACTTCAATACGAGACATGGACTCTGATATGTGTCCTAGAATTGCTACTTCAATACGACGCAAGGACTCTATTGTGTCCTAGCATTGCTACTTCAATACGACGCAAGGACTCTATTGTGTCCTAGCATTGCTACTTCAATACGACGCAAGGACTCTACTGTGTCCTAACATTGCTACTTCAATACGACGCAAGGACTACTGTGTCCTAACATTGCTACTTCAATACGAGGCAAGGACTCTACTGTGTCCTAGCATTATTACTTCAATATGAGGCAAGGACTCTACTGTGTCCTAACATTGCTACTTCAATACGAGGCAAGGACTCTACTGTGTCCTAGCATTGCTACTTCAATACGAGGCAAGGACTCTACTGTGTCCTAGCATTGCTACTTCAATACGAGGCAAGGACTCTACTGTGTCCTAGCATTGCTACTTCAATACGAGGCAAGGACTCTACTGTGTCCTAGCATTGCTACTTCAATACGAGGCAAGGACTCTACTGTGTCCTAGCATTGCTACTTCAATACGAGGCAAGGACTCTACTGTGTCCTAGCATTGCTACTTCAATACGAGGCAAGGACTCTACTGTGTCCTAGCATTGCTACTTCAATACGAGGCAAGGACTCTACTGTGTCCTAGCATTGCTACTTCAATACGAGGCAAGGACTCTACTGTGTCCTAGCATTGCTACTTCAATACGAGGCAAGGACTCTACTGTGTCCTAGCATTGCTACTTCAATACGAGGCAAGGACTCTACTGTGTCCTAGCATTGCTACTTCAATACGAGGCAAGGACTCTACTGTGTCCTAGCATTGCTACTTCAATACGAGGCAAGGACTCTACTGTGTCCTAGCATTGCTACTTCAATACGAGGCAAGGACTCTACTGTGTCCTAGCATTGCTACTTCAATACGAGGCAAGGACTCTACTGTGTCCTAGCATTGCTACTTCAATACGAGGCAAGGACTCTACTGTGTCCTAGCATTGCTACTTCAATACGAGGCAAGGACTCTACTGTGTCCTAGCATTGCTACTTCAATACGAGGCAAGGACTCTACTGTGTCCTAGCATTGCTACTTCAATACGAGGCAAGGACTCTACTGTGTCCTAGCATTGCTACTTCAATACGAGGCAAGGACTCTACTGTGTCCTAGCATTGCTACTTCAATACGAGGCAAGGACTCTACTGTGTCCTAGCATTGCTACTTCAATACGAGGCAAGGACTCTACTGTGTCCTAGCATTGCTACTTCAATACGAGGCAAGGACTCTACTGTGTCCTAGCATTGCTACTTCAATACGAGGCAAGGACTCTACTGTGTCCTAGCATTGCTACTTCAATACGAGGCAAGGACTCTACTGTGTCCTAGCATTGCTACTTCAATACGAGGCAAGGACTCTACTGTGTCCTAGCATTGCTACTTCAATACGAGGCAAGGACTCTACTGTGTCCTAGCATTGCTACTTCAATACGAGGCAAGGACTCTACTGTGTCCTAGCATTGCTACTTCAATACGAGGCAAGGACTCTACTGTGTCCTAGCATTGCTACTTCAATACGAGGCAAGGACTCTACTGTGTCCTAGCATTGCTACTTCAATACGAGGCAAGGACTCTACTGTGTCCTAGCATTGCTACTTCAATACGAGGCAAGGACTCTACTGTGTCCTAGCATTGCTACTTCAATACGAGGCAAGGACTCTACTGTGTCCTAGCATTGCTACTTCAATACGAGGCAAGGACTCTACTGTGTCCTAGCATTGCTACTTCAATACGAGGCAAGGACTCTACTGTGTCCTAGCATTGCTACTTCAATACGAGGCAAGGACTCTACTGTGTCCTAGCATTGCTACTTCAATACGAGGCAAGGACTCTACTGTGTCCTAGCATTGCTACTTCAATACGAGGCAAGGACTCTACTGTGTCCTAGCATTGCTACTTCAATACGAGGCAAGGACTCTACTGTGTCCTAGCATTGCTACTTCAATACGAGGCAAGGACTCTACTGTGTCCTAGCATTGCTACTTCAATACGAGGCAAGGACTCTACTGTGTCCTAGCATTGCTACTTCAATACGAGGCAAGGACTCTACTGTGTCCTAGCATTGCTACTTCAATACGAGGCAAGGACTCTACTGTGTCCTAGCATTGCTACTTCAATACGAGGCAAGGACTCTACTGTGTCCTAGCATTGCTACTTCAATACGAGGCAAGGACTCTACTGTGTCCTAGCATTGCTACTTCAATACGAGGCAAGGACTCTACTGTGTCCTAGCATTGCTACTTCAATACGAGGCAAGGACTCTACTGTGTCCTAGCATTGCTACTTCAATACGAGGCAAGGACTCTACTGTGTCCTAGCATTGCTACTTCAATACGAGGCAAGGACTCTACTGTGTCCTAGCATTGCTACTTCAATACGAGGCAAGGACTCTACTGTGTCCTAGCATTGCTACTTCAATACGAGGCAAGGACTCTACTGTGTCCTAGCATTGCTACTTCAATACGAGGCAAGGACTCTACTGTGTCCTAGCATTGCTACTTCAATACGAGGCAAGGACTCTACTGTGTCCTAACATTGTACTTTAATACGAGGCAAGGACTCTACTGTGTCCTAGCATTGCTACTTCAATACGAAGCAAGGACTCTACTGTGTCCTAACATTGCTACTTCAATATGAGGCAAAGACTCTACTGTGTCCTAGCATTATTACTTCAATACGAGGCAAGGACTCTACTGTGTCCTAGCATTGCTACTCCAATACGAGGCAAGGACTCTACTGTGTCCTAGCATTGCTACTTCAATAGGACGCAAGGACTCTTCTCTGTCCTAGCATTGCTACTTCAATAGGACGCAAGGACTCTGCTCTGGTATAGTATTGTTACTTCAATAAGAGGCAGGGAATCTGCTCCTTTATAGTATTGTTACTTCAATACGACATAAGGACTGTGCTCTGTATTATAACATTGTTACTACAGTACAAGGCAAGGACTCTGTTGTTTGATAACATTGTTACTTAAATACAAGGAAAGGACTTTCTCTGTATATTACATTGTTACTTCAATGCAAGGAATCTGCTCTGTATCATAACATTGTTAATTCAATACGAGGCAAGGACTCCGATCAGTGACCTAATATTATTACATCAATACAAAGTAATCTGTGCTTTGTCCTGGTATTGTAATCTTTTTACTTCAATACAAGGTGAGGACTTTACTCTTCTTCTTAAAAATGTTATTTCATTAAAAGACTGCTAGATTTCCTATTATTAATTAAATACAAAACAAATACTTGGATTTTCGCCTTAACATTGTTACTTCAATACAAGGTGAGGACTCTGTTTTGTCTCTCTTAACAAGTGCTACTTCATTAAAAGGAAAGAACTCTGCTGCATGTCTTAAAATTACTATTTAATTAAAAGGCAAGAATTCCATTATTACTTGACATTGTTACTTCAAAACAAAGTGAGGAATTTGTTCTGTTTCTTGACATTGATACTTCAAGACAAGAACTTTGTTCTGCACCTTAACATTGTTACTTCACTAAAAGACAAGAACTGTGTTCTCTGTCTTAAAGTTATACTTTAATACAAATTGACAATACAAATGTCATATAACCTCTAGACAGGTTTTTTAATATTTTAATGCAGGGGTCACTAAACAGCTGATCGAAGTCAGAGGCCAGATTTCAACATTGCAAGCACACCTACATCGGCAAATGAGTATGGGAGTGATATTTTTCATCACCTTCTGCTATTTTTAAAGTTCTGATTGATTTATCATCGTTATCAAATGGTTTGTTTCTGCATGTTTTTGGTGTAAGATTGAATGTTTTATCTTTTTAATTAAGTTATAATTAATGAAAGTGTAAAAACCAAAAGTATCACTTATATTTGTAATGGGAATAGGAATGGGTATTTATTCACGGAAGTTGGAAAAAAAAAGTGTTCACTTTGCAATACAAGTGTAACTGGAGACAGGAAAAGTAACTATGAGTGACATTAGAAAACAACTTATACAGTGATGGAGAAATATTTTCCCTCAATACAATTTTAATGAAAGTGGAGGCAGGACAATTAAAAAATAAGTTCATCGGATTGGAGTCAATTTTTATATAATATAATACAAATAAAGCTGCCATTCTCACATCTTATTGTGTAACCCAGACCAACTCTTAAAATAAAATAAACCTTACGAAAATGATATGTTAAACAATGGTTTCCGTTCCTCCTAGTTTGTATACAGGTGTAATGTTAGTGCCACTGTACAGGTTACAATAATAGCCAATATGCAATGAGGCAAATTTTTAAGCTGAGTAGATTGTCAAATAATTAATTTAAAATTTTGAAAGTAGCTTCCATACAAAATGAGTGTGGCAAACTCTGCTCTAAGCTTTACATCTATTATAATTTTACTTTATAATATTTAATGCACATATATTTTAAATTTTCATGAAAAGTAGTTTGAACACACATACTAACTAAAAATAGTTCTACTCCATCTTTAAACATTGTTACCTCATTAAAAGGCAAGAACTCTGCTGTCTCCCTACTCTGTGACTTAAAACTGTTACTTTTAATACGAGGTAAGGAATCTGCTTTTTGCCTTTATATTACTTCAATAATAGAAAATAACTAACTGGAGAAAATTATTTACTTGCTATTTTAATATAGTTTTAAGCCATTAAGCAATTATTATGAGTTTAGATAAACTTTGTTATTTTTTTAACTTCTAAAAGAAAAACCATTTTATACTGGATTAATTTTTTTATTTAAAGTACAGTAGAGTCTCAGAACTCAACCTAATGTGGACTGAGATGGTGTCAAGTTATTGAAATGTTGAGTTTTATGAATGAACTTGCATAAGATGCATGTTTACTATGTCATGTTTACTAAACAGTATTGAATATTATAGGTACAGTTGTGCGTATAACCCGAACGGGTGGTAAGACGCGGTGCTAATAATAATATAGGTACAGTTGCACTGTACTGTAGTATTGTACAGTAGAATATATTACATGTTAATATAATGGTGTATATGCATATGTGTAATATACAGAAATGCAGTACACTACTGTACATATATTGTATTGATTCGATTAACAGTTACTGAAATGGAAAACTAATAAACACAGCACTTGTAAAAACACCACAGCACGGCTGTTCTACTCGAGCTACACAAACAAACTGAGAGGTTATACAGTGGAATTACCTTGGATTGTGATGGCTGGCGCCAACAACTGTGTGCACATGCTCGTGTAGAGTTACACAGAATGTAGAGTTATCGAGTGTTGAGTTTCCGAGACTCTACTTTATTTAAAATTGCCTTTCTGAACTGATTGATTATATCAGCACTCGAGAATTTCTATGAGTGAGAGCAAAAGAGCCTACCAATTTTGCCAGGAATGGTATTTTCACATACCTTCCCATCAATATAGGACTTAAGGCTTTACTTTCCCTCCGAAGGAAGTTGTGCTACGGGTATAAATCGGTCAACAAGACTCCTTCGCCCTGACTAGCTTTGAACCCACCAACATCGAGTCCTGAGGCAAGCTCTTTACCCCAAGACCACTGAAGTCGACCATATTGGATTAAAACTTGAACAAGATTCACAAGTGTATCTCTTATTAACGTCTTTATTCACAACTTTCTTTCTTAATAAGTTTCCTGCTGTATTTTGGTGCATAATTTATTTTCAACCTTCTGATACTCCAGGTTAGAATACGTTGCTAATAGCCACCACTTTCAGAGTGCTGAGCTGACCATCAAGAGAATGAGTACTTTTTTTTTAATATTAAGTTATATTGTAAGCTGTGTGCTGATATAATCAGTAGGATCAGAAAGTTAATGTAAATATCCACGATAAAATATCAAAAATACCTGCACACTAGCAGTACCACTAATATAATTAGAATGTACTAAAAGATCGTGTATTACAGAGTTCCATACGGATCAGCTGTCCCATGATTGACAAAGCAGATAAAGGATCCTTGCAATGAGGAAGACCACGCCTGTTTCACAACAGACATAATAAATTAAAGAGTCTAGGGGATCTGTTATCCTCCTTTGCCTCTAGCTGAAATTATGTTTTAACTAATCCATTTGATTAAATATCACCTTTTTTAAATATTAAATGAAAAATAAAAACAATTAAAATTCCCTGACTTTTTCATGTTTTCTAGAGCCAACACATATATTTCCATAATACCATATATGAATTTGAAGTATATTACAAAGATCAGGGGCGTAGCATCAGGGTAGACTATGAGATTTAAGTCTCCTCAATCCTTTTTCTGGATAGAAAAATTAATACAAAAAGTTTATTTAAAAAAAATTGTAGATTTTACAGCAGCTCTGCCGCGAATAAAATGTATATAATTATTTGTTCTTGCAGAAATAACATTACTTTTCTCTTTCACTTTCTCATATTGAGACTCCCCTTATTTTATAGCAAAGGTTCCCCTCCTGGTTTTCATCTCCCCTTTAAGTTTCCTTCCTCTCTATCCCTACTTCTCCGGTGTCGCTCAGAGCCATGAGAAGATTATTATTATTATTATTAATCTGTGCCTGGACCGAGGATTGAACCCCGGACCCCCAGCACAGAAGTCTGACACCTTACCCCTAGACCACCAGGTCACCCCATGAGAAGAAACTAGTCTCCAAAGAAAGAGTTGTCAAATTTAGTTGAGGTTTAGAAACTTGATTAACAAAATATGAATGAATGTTGGTTACTTATAATGTTATTCATAAAAACATATTTATCTTAAACAATACAACATCAATTATTTTCAACGTGTAAATGTTAATTTAATGAAATAATGTTTAATATGTTGCGAATAGTTTGGATTTGGTTTTGTGTTTGGCAACGTTGCGTTTTCACCTGCTGTCTCTAATGAGGGTTGTGGAAAGGTAATCAGTGTCTAGGGGGTGGAGGGTGGGGATGGGTGGTTTGGTTCTTGAGAGAGGTTTTTTTGTCAAAATCATTAAAGTCTGGAGCAAGTGACCTACTATTTGAGCTAAAGGTATTTGCCTTCCTTATGTAACAGAATTTTTAAGAAAATACGTCAAAGTAAGCACCATGTTTAAAAAAGTGACAAATGATAATATATTTGAAGAACATTTTCTCAAACTATAACTTTTTATTTATCTAAGTCTATAAATAGTAACTGGAAGAATACTAAACTATATTAAAGTGTGGTAAGCAAAACGACTAGTATTTTTACAAATGCTAGTATCTACATACGGAAGTTTTGGATAATGGGTAATTTTCCCATTTAACACCAGCAATGCCTTTCCAAAATTATATTCAGTTTTAGTTTTGACTTGGGCTACAGTGTATCATGTAATGTGTGTTAAAATTACTTTTAAGTAATTAATTTAAAATTCATTTTAAAATGTAAAGGGACGACCTGATAAATTTTTTGTTAAGAGTGCCATTTTCAACATTTTCATATGGATAAAAACGTGAAATTAAAAATTTGAAACCATAGCCAATGCTAGATATTTCTCTCCAAGAAAACAAATAAAAGCAGGAAATTTCAATACCATTGGTACAATAAATACAAGTGGTTAACAGGTAGCAAGTCTAAACCAAGATTTTTTTGTTTTTGTTTTGTCTTGTGTTTGTAATGGTACTTGAATGGAGTAAGCAATAAAAGTACAATAAAAAAACTTTGATAGGAAAGAAAACAAACATAAAAAATTTTCTAAACATGTATTTAACACCAAGTGTTTTCAACTTTTAGGCCGTGGTAGAATTAAACATGTTTTTTACAAAGTGGCTAATCTTTCAGCTATCAAACACAATGAACAAGTTTCACTCAACAGAAAAATTGTCGGCCGACTTGTCCAAGTGGTGTGTCATTTCGGCAAACAAGAACCGGCATTTCGTGGTAATTGTGAAGATGAAAGTTTCGATAACAAAGGCAACTATCTTGAGCTTTTAGATTTACTTGCTCGAGAAGAACAGTTCATGAGGGCACATTTAGAATCTAACTCCCTTTTCAAGGGTACTTCAGCGGAGATACAAAATGAGTTTGTTGGAAGTTATCACTAACATAATATATGAAAGCGTGCAACAAGAAATTAATTCTTGAGAATTTATGTCAGTTCAAGCTGATGAAACACTGGACATCCCTTTTAAGTCTCAATTAAGTGTAATATTTCAATACTGCAAAGAAGTTGATGTCAAAAGAAATATTTGTAGATTTTTTTTGATGTTTCATAAACCAAGACTGCAAAAGGACTAGTTGAAGTTATTATGGCTGTTCTTAAGGATTAGAATGTTGATAAGAAACAAGTTTGTCAAACATATGATGGAGCGGGTGTTAGGTCTGGCAGTCAAGGTGGGCTTCAAGCTTTAGTGAAAGAACACTGTCCTCATGCTCTGTTTGTTCACTGCTCCGCTCATCAATTAAATTTGGTATTGCTGCGGGGATCTAAAACAATCAAACAAGTTTGTTTATTTGTATATGCTCTTACAGCATTTCAGACATTTTTTAATAAATCATCTAAAAAGGACTGAAATCTTGAGAAAGTTAGGCTTTAAATTACCTCAAGTACAACACGTTGGAATTATCATTCCCGAGCTAAATCAACAATCGCTGCTCATTATGGTGTTGGAATTATCATTCCAAAGCTACATTAACAATCGCTGCTCATTATGAAGATCTAAACAGTGCTCTAAGCCATATAAAAGACTGGGACGCAGACCCTACTAATCGTGCAATCAGCCTCAAACGAAGTCTAGATGATCAAACTTTTGAATATCTATTGTGTTTCTACAACAAGATTTTTTTTTACCACTCATCTTTTCAACATTTTGCAAGCAAAGTCTACTTCAGATGTAACTTTGTGCAACAATAAAATTAGGATCTGAATAAATAATATTGAGAAATTAAGAAATTAAGAAATGATGACACTACCAAAACATGTTGTGATGAAAGTAGGGCACTTAACAAAGATCTATGTTTCAATGACAGTTCGATTCAGTCCTTAAGAAGATTGACTTATGAAATTATTGATTCTCAGTTGGTTCAGCAGAAAATACGATTTGTAATTTTAATCAGTTTGATTTTGTAGAGCTTGTTTGTGAAAATCTCTTCAAAGAATTTTCTACCGTTTTTTCTTCAAATAAACTAAAGAGATTTGTTAATCGATATCCAATTTTTAATGATGAAAAACTCAAAAATGAATTAAGAAATATACATGGTGATCCTAAGAAGAGAGTCCCTTCCCAATGACTTCTAACATACATTGTAAAAAATTGCCTGGGGGAAGTGTATCAACAAGTGACAAAACTTCATTTGGTGTTGACATTTCCTGTTACATCTGCGTCAAGTGAAAGAAGTATGAGCGCTTTAAAACGAATAAAAACCTTTTTAAGAAACTCCATGACAAACAAGAGACTATCAAATTTAAGTGTTTTAGCTATTGAGACAAAACTATTAAACCATATGTCACGGGAACATAATTTCAGAGAAAGAGTGATAGATGTATTTGCCGAGAAGAAGAACCATCGAAGAGAGTTAATATATAAGAAGATCTAAGGCAACTTATTTTTTGTTTATTTTCAGTCTACCCTTCTTCAAAGTGTTAGCTACGCCACTGACAAACATAATAATAGAGTACCATTACAGGAGAAAACAACATTTAATGATAGTAGCGTGAGACTTGGTACAGTGATATAACTTACCAAAGGTGTCATTTTAAGAGATGGAGCCACTTAAAATTCCTCCCCGATCAGCAGCTATGAAGTCATCAATATAGCCATCCCACACATGCTATAAATCACATTATCTCTGAAACCTTTGAGCCTATTTCAATTTTATTTGCGGCAAACAAAGCCTCTATTACTAGAGAAAAAATTATAGAGAAGGACATTTTTCATAGAAACATTTATTACACAAGTTATAAGTGAATTTATATAAAAAAAAGTTTTTAAAAAATATTAATTTTGTACAATATTCCTTTGCCTGCAATTTTTTGATTAATTAACTGCATAAGCGGTTACAAAATTATATAATAAGAAAAAATGATTTGGTAACATGAAAAAATAATATGGTTATATATAGGCTTGCCAGATTTCTGAAATGTTCAACCGGGATACCGGAATGCCGAAATTTAAACATTTTATTTCTTACATGTTAATATTTATATATAAGTTACTTAAGTAAGAAAAAACACTTTGAATGAGGAATAAAAATTTGAACTATATTTACATGTACTTTTCATTGGCTAGGACTTTTTTTAGAAAGTCTTTTTTGGTTTTAATCTTGTTGTAAAAATCTTCACAAGCTAATCCGATATTAATTTTACATGTCATCAAGCCTTGAACCGTAGATTCCTTCATTAAACCCCTATCATCAGTCCATGCGTTGTTCATCAACGAAAATACTCTCTCAACTGGTGCTGATGTCCCAGGTAAGCAGAAGGCATACTCAACAATCTTGATCAGATTGGGGGCTTCTATGTGATTCTCCTTGAAGTGACCAAACAGCCTGAGCCATTTTTCTTCACTTGAAATAATCACATCTCTGGTAGTCTCTTCTTGCTTCCACTGTTCCCAATTTGACTGCAAATACTCCTTAGCAAGCACAAGTTCGTCAAACAGCTGATCATTGTTTATTTTCATATCGGGTACATCAAGACTGCTATTAATAATTTCAGCAGAAGTTTCGGCGTTTTCCCAATCAACAGCATTTGTTTTGGTCAGATTGACCCATGACAACTGTTTAACGTTTCCAAAACTATTCTCCCAGAGGTCCAAGTATGCAATGCATCTTTCATAAAAGCCATCAAATTCTTCTTTCACTCTGTTACGGACTTGCTCATATAGATTCCTGTAGATGTTCTTTGCGCCCATAGGGATAAAGTTTGAAGCCTTTCTTTCTGTCAGGTTTCTTTTGAGATCTTTATGAGCTTCAGCAACCTCAAAAGCTGTAGTGTTATCTTTTTCCATTCCCAGGATGGCCTTGTTAAACAGTGCAAGCTGTCCGTGGACAAACAACAAGTAGAGCTCGCCCGTTGAATCAGTAAACAACTTTTTTATTGTTGATGGGCACATTTCTTGGTCTAAAAAAAACGCTTTCAGACCTTCAAAAATCTGTAAAATTCTTTCCAGAGCGGGCATCATTGATAGAAACCGGGTGTTCCCGTGTTGAATGAGTTTACGGTACTGTATCTCGGCATATTCACAAAATTCTTTTAGTTTAGTTACACGGACTGTGTATATGTGGAAGTATTTATAAATCTTCACCAGTAAGGCCTCAATATCGATTGGGAGACTGTCTACTGCAGTTTGCACACAGTTGTGCACAATGTGTGCTCCACATCCG
Organism: Timema bartmani; assembly: GCA_902151455.1. Taxonomy (NCBI): domain Eukaryota; kingdom Metazoa; phylum Arthropoda; class Insecta; order Phasmatodea; family Timematidae; genus Timema; species Timema bartmani. The sequence continues at coordinate 26,311 of CABFWB010003148.1, forward strand.
ATTCCATTGATTTCCCGTCCTAGGATATTCTTGAGTCAATGGAAAACATTGTTATTCCCTGCTATTTTCACACCACCGAAGTTAGTGTTGCAGTTATCTCCACAAAAGCCAACTACTTTGTTGTTCAAATCGTTTTGCAACAGGACAGAGCATAAGTGATTTGTAAGAATTTCAGATGTTTCACCCGCCACAGATTTGAAATCTAACAACTTTACTTGCACACCTGAATTAGGATTAAAGTAGCGCACAACAATTGGCACAAGTTTTATATCCTTTCTGTTTGATGCATCCATACTTACAGATACGTAGTTTGACTTGGTCAAGTCTTCTTTAAGCTCTTCTTGAGCTAAAGGAGCTATGATATTTAAAATTATTGCCTCACACTTAGTTTTTCCGAGTGAGAATTTAGGTTCAAAAAACCTAGAAATTAGTTTTGATGAACAAGAAGTCGAATTGAAACTTAGGCAATGGTTTGCTGTGTGGTAGGCAAATGTCGCTTCTTTCGCTGCTAAGTCTAAGTTATTTTCATTAGAACTCGCAGTCTTAAAAAAACTGGTCAGTTTTGATGAGCTGCTAGCACATGCTAAACTCTTTTTGTGTTTACTCGACTGCAAATGATATTTTATATCAGATCGACCACCGTGAGCAACCGAAAACTCAGAATTACAATGTGAACATTTAACTCTATCGTCTTGATGTTGATTACTAGTACCAGTACATACCTTCTTCAAAAAAGGGAATTCATTCTGTAAATCCTCGGTGAATTTACACGACCGTTTTGGCATTTTAACAGAGAACGCATAAACTTTCACTTAAAACATAAATAAAACAGCGCTAGCTCACTAACACAACAGGGGACGAGGACTGACAACTGACTGACTTATCTCAATCGCAAGCGGCTAGCGCCGAGGTGGGCGAGTCCAACGTTATTGCACACGAGAGGGTGTAGCGTGCAGCGAAATCTCTTCTGGCGCTAAAGCTACACTCCTTAGTGCCCAATATTGGACTCGCCCGGAGAGCGGGACGGCAATACAAGACGATACGATGACAATATTATTGGCAGACCATCACTCTTCCACAGTTTTCACTTTTCATACAGTACAGTGAAATAATTGACAAAGTATTTATCTTAAATAATCCTTCACAGTTGATTATTTTTAGACTTTTTGGTCATATATTATAAGAACTATTATCAAATTTAATTTTTACCGGGACATGAAGTAAACCGGCCGGGACACCGGGACTTTGTCTGAAAACCGGGACGTCTGGCAAGCCTAGTTATATAACACTACCGAAATGTACAATCATATATATACTAACAGTAAAGATTAATATGTAGGTATAGGGAAAGAAGTATTTTATTTGCAAAATATGGCCCTGTCTGATGAATATATTCACAATGTAATGACAACAGCAGAGTGTAGAGAATTACAGTACAAAGAGTTTGTTGAGAAGAGAATAGAAAGTAATGAAAAACCACTGTATGAATGAATCACAAAAAATAAATTTGTTCTGTTTGTTAGATGAAAGAACATTAGCAAGTCATCTACCCTTGTGAATAATCTAAAAAAAAAAATGTTGATTTGTTTTCCAAGTTATTTGTGATAAGCAGTACTAGAAACATGCAGATGAGTGTTTTTTTCTGCTATGAGAACCATCCATACCTACATTCACTTTCAACCTTCGAAAAGGAAACAAATCTTCTCTAGTCAAAATTTTGTAAAAGCCCAAAGATGTTGCCGAAGTTTCTGATATCGATATTTACGGGGATATGGCATGTGTAGATGATCCAGATGAATCGACAACATTCCTTGAAGAAACATGCATGTCTTCTAATTCAGTGACCTCAGGAATTTCAGTGCATGCTGTTATTTACAATGGGGCCAGCTCTTGTGCACATACTGCAACCGAGAGTTGAAAAAACATTTTTAGAATATGGAAAAATGTTTAACAAAAGCATACTAGAAGATGCAAACAAGTTGAATGCAGCAAGGATAGACATTGTTTGGGATGTCTACAATAATAAAAGTACCTAATCGCGAGAGAATTTTGAGGTTCAGGTGAACGAAGACAAGTTAGAGCTAACACCCACCACCTTGCCAAAGAACTGGCAACAATTTCTGCGTAGTAGTGACAGCAAAACAGATTTATTTTCATTTATAGGCTACAATTTAGTGGCTAGTCCAGTGTTTTATAGCATCCAAGTTTTCTCTACTGTTGGTGTAAATGTCATAATTAATGGAGTTACCCCAAAAAAAGCTAACACCATGCAATCATGAAGAGGCGGACTCTAATAGAGTTTTTGTTCACACCTTATATGCAGTGAGAAATAGTTTCACCACAATCTGTATTAGGACAGTGGACACTGATATTTTAGTCCTCTCCATTTCATTCTTCCATGAAATGCAGGAGGAAGGACTTCAAGCAGTGGCGGATTTACCAACAGGCTGAGTAGGCTGGAGCCTAGGGCGGCAGATTTTAGGGGCAGCAAATTTGGGGCCAAATTTTTTTTTGTCTCACAGAAATTAAAAATATTCATATTTATATACCTAAATGTTATTAGGTCCACACAAACAATTCAACATGTAATATAACTTAGATAAATTTTTCTACAATTTGCGTAGTCGCGTTTGGTTGCGGCGCGGGAACGACTGACATGACCGTTCGCTAAGTGTGTCTGGCTGAACCTGACTGCACGAGCGCGGCGTGGTGCGCCGGAGCCAAAGCGGGGTCGTGCTGTAGGCATACGCCGCGTGGTGTTGTTGGTATTGAGTTCGACAGAGATAGATATAGAGCGGCGATACAAACGAGGAAGTCCCGTCATTTTTAAACTGTAAGTAAGCACAATAAAAATTATTTAATTACGTTTACCATATGTACATTATTGTGTAAGTAGTATTAAGGCATACCTTACCCCGCTTTATTAGTAGTACATGATTGAGCTTTTATTAGCTCAGAAATATACCCAAAAACTATTTCTTGTGCAATCTTAACTAAATCGTTGTATTGTAAAAATAATCTAGGAACTGACACATGTGGGTTAGATTTGGATGTGGGAAATAATTCCGCATCATCACTGTGTAAGTAATAGCAGCCAATATGGGCGAGAAGAAGGCAGTGGCTCTACGTGGCTTTCAAGCGTTCTCGGGTTGCGACACCCCCTCCTTTGCAGGCTGTGGAAAGAGTAAAATGTGGAATCAATGGAGTGAATTCCCACAGGTAACTGAGGCATTTTAGTTCCTATCTCATCCTCAAGAACAGATCAAGTGTTCTGCCACCTGCAAATGTATCTACTCATGTGCTTTTGTTTGACAAGCGAGTGTCGGACTGTCAATGAAGCTTGCAAAAGTCTTTTCACTAACCATAAATGGACAATGGAGAACATTCGACCTACGGCTGATTCTTTGAAGCTTCATGTTCTACAAAGGTGTTACCAAAGTGGACATAAGTGAGGACAGCTAAATAATGCTATAATGACTTATCAGACATAGGAAAGTGGGGCTGGACACGTGTGTATAGCAAATACTGCCCAAAATGGGAAACCTAACCAGAAGTTTCACAAGCCCTGCGAGAATTTGTGAGTTGTAAATGCAAAAAAGATTGTCAAAGTAATGTGTGTGGTTGTAAGTCGTATGGTTTAGTGAGCACATTACAATGCAAGCACTGCAAAGGGATATTATGTCAGTAGATGTTTCTTGGTTAGAGTGTTTTAATATGTTTTCCAATGTTACTATGCATAGCATGTTAAGACTTCAGTTTTGGGTTTTCCATAGGAAGAAAAATATACATTTTCAATCAAATAAAATATATATAAATAAAATAAAATTTTATAAATACTAAACGTTCCTTACCAAACCATTCAAATGTTTTTCAAAAATAAAATATATATTATCAGTTTTAATAAATTTAATATATGTTATTGCTCTGGAGTTACTTAAACAAAAAATTACAGACAAAGGAACATTATATAAAATTAATGTTTTTTATTGTATAAATTCACTTATAACTTATGTAATAAATGTTTCTATGGAAAATATCCTTCTCTATCATTTTTCCGCTGTTAATAGAGGTTTTGTTTGCCGCAAAGAAAATTGAAATATGCCAGACGGTTTCTGAGATAATCTGGACCATAACTAGAGGCAACAGATAATGGGGCCGGTCTTTATTTTTTTTCCCTCCCATTTCTAAATCCCACATTCCCACTTTCTTTTCAAAAGTCTTGTTAATGTGTATTGTTAGTTATTGGATGTATTTGATCTGCTCACGTCCCTACCCACTCTGTCTCCACCCGCAAGTTAACTCGTCTTTCAATCCAGTGACTCTTAGTCTCGTATTGCGAAAGTTTTAACGTATTGGCAAGAAAAACCAGCGAGAGTTAAATATATTGAGACGATATGTGTTTGATTAAGGCTTTGGTCTGCTTTCATTCAATTTTTTTTTTTTAATTCTCCTCGCTCGAGTGGGGTACTGCCCCGATGGTAATTACGACCCTGGAGATAATGCAGTTTATAGCATGTGTGGGGCGGCCATATTGATGACGTCTTTGCTGCTGATCAGGGAGGAATTTTAAGTGGCTCCATCTCTTAAAATGACACCTTTGGCAACTAACATCAATGTACCAAGTTTCACACTTCTATCATTAAATGCAGTTTCCTTCCAAATAACCCACTTTTGCTACTCTACTATAATAATTCAATCACAACTTTGTATAATAAATTAGGGTTCTAAGGTGACCAACTATAAAGTGTGATCCTACCCAATACAGTGACAATCCAGCTTTGTAGATAACAAAATATTAGATTATATCAGTAACTATATAAACTATGTTAAATGTACAGTATATGTTTTACAATTGATAGCTTACACTTTAAGCATAGTTTCATAAGCCTATCTAGTGGTCAGAAATACTGGCTACAGATCCATAGGACCAGACTTCGATCCCCAGTGAATTGATTTCCACACTAACAAATCAAGGACCTTTTGATAGCAAATTAAATATTGTAAGCTACTAAATGATTGTATTATCTTGTCATAAGTCATGTTATTTATTTTTATTAGGCTAATTGGTAATTTTAATAAATTCATCAACTTGATCAGAGGGTGCAGGTACAAGAAGAAATGCACCAAAATTTGCTTGAATAAATATTCTTAGTGTTCCCTGTTGGGAATTAATCTAAGATGTATCTCAAGCGCTAAGGTCAAAGCTAGTTAGCACTAACAACTACATTAAACTTTTAAGTATCAGATTTTAATGCATGCTTTGCATAATGTATCTTCTATTTACCCTGAGAGGTAGCAAGCTTCGCTTACTTGATTCCACTATGATGTAGCTTACAAGACAGGGCCATAGTGTAGTCAGTTCAGGGTTGCCAATTTTTTTAAATACAAAATTCCCTGCGCTTTTCAAATTTTTCAGAAACAATTTCCATTTTTCCAGATAATTTAGAGTGAAGAACCAGAGGATGAAATTTCATTTTTCAAAAAGTAGTTGTGTGAAGTCATGTCATTGGTGTTTAGAACAGGGTGATTTAACCTTGAAGTGGAAAGGTATGAAGTTGTTACGCAACCTTATGTTTCTGAGCAAAAAAAAAAGGGGGGGAGGAAGCGTACTTTTTTTTCAGTTCGCTTTTCGTTACCATGCAAATGCTTTAAAAGCTTGCAGTTAAATGTTCCAAACTCACAAATGTTTTAGTATTTTTTGTATAGTTTTTTTTGTGAAATTCCCTGGGTATCATGGTTTTTTACGACACAAAAAATTATGTTTTTTCCTCAGTTCGCCTAATTTTCCAGGTGCATGGCAACTCTTTATGTCGGTTAGTAAAGTAAGATTGCTACATTTAAGGGTAAACAAAATGCAACAGTTATTATTAGGTGTTTTATATTTTGAGAGTTTTGTTACCTTGTCCTCCTCTCTTCCCCTTTGCCTTCAATTACTCAATAAGCCTTTTCTTCTCATATTACCTTTCCAATTACCGTTTCCTTGTAAAATCAAAGTGCATAGTGGCTCTTTTCATTTCCTCTTCCTATAACTTAGTCACCCAATATTTCCAATTAATCCTCTCTACTCTCCTCCAGCTCCAAATCTCAAATATTTCCAAATATATTTTTACCTCTCGTCATGAGGGTCCATGCTTCAGTTCGATACAAAATGGTGTTTCATATTGAACAGTTCTTTCCTCATCTCCAGGAGGTGCAAACTGCTGGTCGGTAACATCCTTGTATTACTGAATATAAATTACACCACAAGTTTACCAAGGTGTGCTTGCTACCTTCTGGGTTAAACGTAGAGTTCACATTTAGTATAGAGAAAGATAAAACAAGGTAAAACTAAATACAACGAATAAACAAGTAGAAATATGCAAGCTTCTTTTTTGTTTTATGAACCAGCAATTTATATTTTCTATATACTTTAGTGTGAGTACACAAGCTATTGCAGTAAATCTATAAAATCCTAAGGAACAGGATGAGAAGGGTGAATAGTGGCAGTATCGGTGGGCTCACCGACTAAACGGAAATCTTGTTTGCTTTGCTGGTCACAGGGAGGTTAGAGTTTAAGTAATGGTCGGCTGTACCGAGGCTGGTGTTTCCGACTCTTCATACATACAAATGGTGAAATAGTTTGTCTTAATTCTACTTTAACCAGCCCTATGCTATTGTGTGGTTAAATGGGGATCGCCCAGACATATATCAAGACGCAGTGAAAAAAATAGTGACAATATTCCCTCATAGTAATATGCTGTATAGCCTCACAGGGGAAGGTGAATAATGACAATATTGGCTCTTGGTAGTAAGCATAAGGAAACACAAAGGACAAGTTTTAATAATATGTAGCTACAATTGCTTGGAGGGAGTTAAGAAAACGAAATGTTGTAAAATCCATCTCTAGAGTAATAGGTCTTACAGGTCAGTCAGTCAAGCATGCTAGTCAATTACTAAGGGTTGTAAGAATGAGCAATATTTTTTTCTTTTTTTATTCCCTTTCTGTTTCTTTCACACATTTGTCCTATTCTTTTAAAAGAGGAATTAATAAAAGAAATGGAAGAGGGGAAAACTATTGCTTTAAGCTTTTACTCTTGCTGGGAACTTTCAGTACTTATACATAGATGCTCATATTAATATAAACATGGATTGAAAATGTTACTAAACCAAATGAGTACACAAACATATTTAAAGAGATTAATTCAAATGTTTTAATAAGTATTACATACTTTGTAAGCTATTTACAAAATATTATATAAAATTATTCAATCATTTTAATATTTATATACTTTGTTATAATACTTTAAGCAATTTTTTACCTCACAATCACCAATCTATTTTATTTAAATCTGATCAAAAAGTAGAAACCATACACCAGAGGCAGATTTATTTCAATATAGCAAGATATAATGCGAAATTGGCAGGTGTGGGTGATCCAGTTCAGAGGTCAGACCACAGAGCAGACAATGTTCCCTCTAGTTGTTCTTTACAAGCCAATCAGTGGAACAAAGCGTGTCGTGTGCAAGCCAATCACTGCAGTTTGGCAACTAGAGCGCCACTTTCGTACAGTTTCTTGACGTCTGTTCCCCCACCTATACACTCGCCCTTCACAAACACCCTAGGCACCTGAAAAATACAAAAATACATTAGTATATAGATTTCACAATAATGCTTGAATTTAAAGGCAAAGGCTAAGCACTAGATTCTGGCAGGGTTGTGGAGTCGGTAGGCTAAACCTTAGACTTTGACTCCTATATTTTTCTACTGTCCGACCCCGACTTAGACTCCTCCATCAATGGCAAATGTATATATTAATTAGTAGGTAATGAGAAATTTACTGCAGTAAAATAATTTTACTCTAGTAAATGTATTACTAATTAAAATTTTAAAATACTAAATACTAAAATGGTAACATAGGACATTTCATGACCACCACTTGAAACATTACCACCAATTTTTTTTTTCCCCTAATTATAATTTATAAGTTTTTATTTTGAAGTCAGAGTCGGTACCTTTCTACCGATTGCTTATGACTCAGACTCCACAGCCCTGCAAGCTAGGTTTGCATTATCCTAGATTATTGTTGAGAAGAAGGTTGGGGTCTGAGTCCAGAGAGGGTGCAATGTGAATAGTTTTCTACATATTATTTACTGTGATAAACAACACCCTCGATTTCAAAACAAATCTTCAGCATGCCTTTCACGTTCAACCTGACCTTCTGTGCTTTTTTTCAATCTCAGCGAATTTTCTCCAACCCACTGTTTCATCTCAACATTGTAGCCGTAGACCCATGTCTCAATCCAATGAAATTTGTGTCCTCATTTGGGCGATCTTAAAGTCCCTGGCAAATTGCAGCTCGATTGTGTCTCTGATCCTGAGTCAGCAGCCATGGGCCAAACTTTGCAGCAACACACTGCATTCCAATTTTTCGGTCAGAATGTCGTGACATGATCCCATTGAAATCTTACAGTCATCTGCAATTTCTCTAACAGTCAATCAATGACTTGAACGCACATTTCTTCGAACTTGGGCCACATGAGCGGTGTCAGTTTATGTCAAGGGTTGCCCTGAATGCGGATCATCATCAGTTGACTGCCACACCTTTTTGAATCGCTTAAACCATTCATAAACCTGCTTATAGCCCAAGTAATGATCTCTATAAACTTGTTTCATCATTTCATGAGTTTCCTTAAATGTTTTCCCAAGTTTAACGCAAAATGTAATGTTGATACACTGCGCATAAAATTCAGCCATCTCGAAAATCGCAAGACACACACAGCAAACTCCTAATCAAAACAGTCCAGTGCAATGACTAACCAGAATAGAATGATGAGGTCAATGGCATATTAATTGTGAAAATTTTCACTATAAAGCACCACTTAGTCCCTTACCGTACATGTCTACGACATCGCGTTGGTGCGCTATTTAAATAGTCCGGAAACTTTTTGAACAGCCCTTGTATTCTCTGGACTACTTATAACTTGGTCTATTTGATGCCAGAGAATGAAAATATAAACTCACGACCCTTGACCCTCCTTTTACTTTACCCTGTAAACTGTTTGGCCAACCACCACATTAATGTAGAAAACACTTATGTTATTTCTTTGTATTTATCTTAGACTGGTTGTTCAAGTGGGGTGGTTCTCATTTCTCAGTGTTCCCTGCTTTTAAACATGTTGCTATACAACATTACAATAATCATTGTTCACTAGTGCTTACTGCTAAGTAGGGTATTGAAATGTGGTATCGAAAGAAAAGTACGATACTGGACTCATTAAAAGTATCAGAAGAAAAATATCAATACCGTACTAGTATCAAAAGAAAAATATCAATACCGTACTAGTATCAAAAGAAAAATATCAATACCGTACTAATATCAAAAGAAAAATATCAATACCGTACTAGTATCAAAAGAAAAGTATCGATAACAGTAAGTATCAGTATTGAAATTATAATCGGGAAAAATGTTTTTTATCTAGTTTGGGAGAAAATATTAAACCCTGGATGGCCCTAGAAGCTGTTTGAAATGTTGACGTGATTATTCTTTATATGGTGTACTTTTATCTTTTTTTTATCGGTTAGTCTTACTACCTGTTAAGAATATAAGTAGGTATTTTTATCAGTGGCTTTCTTGGTCATAATGTATAGTACAATAATAACATGGTAGGAAAGGCAACATGGGATATTTTAAATCAAATATAATTTAGTAAATGGCATGGAGATTAGCATGTAAATATTTTTTACAGTATCCCTTATCCCCCTAAAACACCCTTCACTGCCTGTGAGTGCTTTCATTAGGTAGTCAAGCCATCTCAAACTTTAAATAATGATTATGTAAGATAGAGCTCCAGGAGCTCCTTGGAAGTGAGAGAGGGGGCTCAACTAATAGGTTGGTCTGAGGGTCCTTCCACGGTAACATTTTTAACCCTGGATAGCTATTTAAGCTATTTGAAAGTGATTAGTTTTCATGGGTAATACTTTTTTATGCTTTTCTTTCTCATAATGTATAGTAAGAACACGATAAAGAGGTTGGATTATAAATACATTTTTTTTTCACGGTTAACAATCATTAAAAGTTATATTTTATTTTTATTTTATTGGTAAAGATATTCTCCATTGTTCGTGGTGGAGGGTGTTAAGTAAATTAAAAAAAGAAAAGGAAAAAATATGAGCATGGATGCGCTTTCCCAGAAATGTTATTAACCAGGTTCTCACCTGGAAATTTATGAAAATTAGAGTCCTCTAGAAACTATTTTAAGTGCTCATGCCTTAGCAAGTTTTTGAAGATTGGATTCTTTGAAAGTCTAGGCCCTATTTGTATATGATTTTTTGCTGAATTTATTTTTGAAAATATTATATTCACCTGAAGTTAATTTGGTGTGAGCTCCTACAGGCAACTTGAAAATTAGATGCCTCTAGAAGCTATTTGGAGTGGGCCTCTACTGGCAAGTTTTTGAAAATTTGATTACCTTAAAAACCAACTAGTAATTCTCGTTTCGATTTATAAAAATTAAAACTCCCTAAAAGCTATTAAGAGTGGGCCTCTAGAAGGAAAATATAGTTATTAATTGAATAGCTCAGATATTTGAAGTGATTTTCAGATATCTAGAGTTTGTTTTTAATCGTTATTAGAGATGAGTTTGATCTTTTTCCACACACCACCAAGTAATCACTTCCTATATTAAGTGTGCCACGGATCTTACTGCCAGACCAGGCTAACGGCTATTTACACAATTTAAAAAATACTGTAAGTGGATATTGAAACACTTGAGAGGAAGACATTTTGCTATAGCTATGTATTTGAAGAAAAAAAAATCTATAAATGCAGTAAGAAAGTTTGTTTGATAGATTTAAGGAAACTATACTAATTTCCACCGTTGGCGTTTTAAGCCAATTAATTATCAGTGGTGCGCAAGACAACCTATTCTAAGATTTCTTGTTATCACATTTTGAAGTGATCCAAAATTACTTGACTACTTGTTGGATTTGGGTCAAAATAAATAGATTGGGAAACGGTAATATTCTGTAATTCACACACCTTTTTATAGTTTTGAAATAGTTTGTTAACAATATTATATGTATACATAATGTGAATGGCCAATGTAAACATATTATAATGTTCTAAAACACTTTTGAATAAAAAGTTAAACAAATCAGTATTATTAGTATATTCGAGGCAAATATATTATGACCTGATTGATGATTAAACTCACATTCATTCTTAGTTTAAAATTATTGAAGAGGAAAGAGATCGTCATATCAATTCAGTGTTGCTAATTTTTGCCATATTTTATTGAAGTTATTAAAGTAATAACACCCATGCACACAATAGTTACACTTCTTATCCAGTAACATAAGTCGGCATACCCTTATAGCTTAAAGATTGTCTCAGTGTGTTCTTCTTAACGTAAGTGAAGTAGAGTATAGTTCACCTCTGTGGTTTGCAGATTAGAGTGTAAAGATTTATAAAGTCTTTCAAAATAAACAGGGCCCCGCTAATGACCCTTCTCAATTTATAATTATATAACATGATTTATAAATATTTAAGTATTACCTAAAATTACCAGGCTGGTAGTGGCAGATTTTATGATAGGTATTTTAATTTTTGTTTTGCATTAAACTACTTGACATAATATTAATTTCTAACAGTGGGCATGGTATGATCTAAGTTTGTTAATAAAACAATATTTTAAAATAATTCCATACACGCTTTTCAAATATACATGAAAAATATTTAGAAGGCTTAATAGAGTCCAAACCCCCCAAAATATAAGCAGGGGGCTTGGACTCCCCAAACCCTTTGTTCTGGAGTCCCTGGGTAAGTGCCAATTTCATGCTTGAGTGCATCAAGTTAAGGTGCAAACCCCTTCCCAAAAGAGCTTTGAATTCACAAAGTAGGCAATGGCAACTAACATTCTTTGTTATTTAAGTGAAAATTAGATAGTGTTTGCCACTAAAAACAAAATATGCACCAATTGTTTTGACATTTGATAACCTGATTTTAAAAATAGGAGCAGATATCTTAATCATGTTTTAAATAAATCTCATTAAACTTGTAGGAATTTCACTAGTTCTAAATGCTTCAAAATTCCTGTGTATTCAATTAGAAAGCTGTTTATTTCTAAGTTACCACAAAGTTTAGGACCAACTTACAGTTTTGGCGCCAGTGAGTTGGGCTAAAACAGCCTGGATGCTGTCTCCATCGTCCCTGTTGTCCAACTCAATCGCTGTATACTTGTGTTTCAGTTTGTCAAACACCTGAAAACAAAATATTCTACTTAAAACATCAATTTGGAACAGAAATATGACATTGAACAAAGCTTGAGTGACAAGAAGAAATTGGGGGTGCAGTAATGCATTTGACTCAAGATTAGGAGTGGATTATTCCACGTTTTTGAGTATCATCCAGTCTTCAAGAGAATTCAGATACATTTCCTGTGGTTAGTAAAAGCTAATCTTAAAATGTGTGTTTATGTATGTTAGAGTTTTATCTAAACAATTTCTACTCTAACATTAGGCCTATCCTTTGCCTTTAACAGTGGCTCTACCGAACAAAAATAATTTAAGTGCTAATATGGGAACGATGGATTAAATATCCAAGCTATTATAGTTGTTAATCACGGTTATAGCAGCACCTAGTTATCATATTCTTTAAATTAAAAAATGACACCTGGACATGGGAATCGAACCAGGAACTTTTGGCTTGGTACACCAAAGATCTAACCACCCGTCTCATGCCCAGGGTCATGTTTCACTCATATATAAGAGTCAGTGATGGACGTGTAGAAATTGTCAGCTACATATGAGTGATCAAATAAGATCATGAGCTTATCAGATAACACAGCCACCTTCGACTCTGGATGGTTTCATGCTGTCAATAGTACAATGACAATGTCCTGGGTTCGATTCTTGTGTCTAGGTGTCATTTTTCAATTTAAAGAATATAAAGTGAGAGTTATTACTAGCACTCACATTGGTTTGTACCAAATACCAGTTTAATATATTTTAGGCTGCACTAAATTTACACAAATATTTATAATTTTTTAATATCTATTATTTTTATAGCGTATAACCCCAACAGGTAGTAAGATGCGGTGCTAAGTATTATCATTATTTTTATTGCTTTTGTTGGCTTTGAGCCTTGTCTTTAGCTGTTGTTGTTGGTTTTTAGTGTATAGATTTGTTGATTTGTTCATCATAAAAACATTTTTCCTCACCTCAAATCCAACTTTTCTATTAAAAAAATATTGGTTTCAATAATGTGTGGTAAGTTGAAAGTTAGATTGGGGTTTTAATTTTTTTTTTTTTTTGCTCAAGGCCTATCTACATAGATGGTCAATCTTTTGTTCTAAAAATAAAGTGAATTTTAAAAATCATATATATATACTTTTTTTTTTTTTGCCAAGATAAACTTAAATATATTTTGTTTAGTTCAAATAGTTATTGCGTCATTCTATATTAAATCCCCCCAGAAAAATGATTTGGTTGCAAGACAAATTTTAAATTTCTTTTAAGTCTTTGCACACGTACATATTCCAGTAATTAAAACAATCTCTAAAAAAAGCTCCTCTGATTTGGTTTTGTGGTATCGCTAATTTCCAACATGGCCAACGCTAAAGTTGACGAATTTTGATGTTCATAGAAACTTAAAATCTTAGTACCTAAGAGAGCCTTGAGACTTGGGAAGGAAGCCACTTTACTACTCTTATAAAATGGAATACATTAAAATGTATTCTGTCCAATTGCAGCCTGAGTGACAAATTTAACCCGAAATTCAGCAATGGTTTCATTTAAAAATGCTGTTTTTACAACCTTTTAAATGGTGTGAAGGAGATAAACCTAAATCTTCAAATTTTCGCCATTATTTACCCTGCCTCTATATTCTTAAGTCTGAGAAATCTCAAAACTGAGAACCTTCTATTATTTTATTAAGACTTAAACACTGCCGCTCACTCAAATTTACCAATATCAAGGGCTTAATATACTATATGAAGTGGGAGAACTATAAAAGACCTTAAACCTAAGAGGAATAAAGTTATGAATGATAACTACTTGTGGTAAAAAATTCTTATTTTATACTTGTCAGGTTTTATTTCTGTGGATTGATTAGCAAGTCCCAAAAATCAAAAATGTTAACTGTGGCTTATCCATAAAATTGACACTGGAATTAGTCTCTGAACAGCTGTGATATTTCATTATAGAGTTTGCCTCTTTCTGTAGGTGTGGTAAACTCCAAAGGTGTGAGTTTTCTCATTAGTTGACCCATGATAGTGTAACTCATGATGCCTCAGTCAACTTCTGGACAGATGTTCTTGGACCGAGCAGTTTAAAGAACTTCACTAATCTTATCAATTACAGTGACCCACCACTGTTAATCATAAATACAATAAATACAGGCTATGTAGTCACAACATTTAAAGTCAGAACCGTTGAAACCAGATTGTGGCATAGCTACCGAGATATTTTTATATTCAAAAGACGCAGATGTGCGGATCATCTCACTGTACCTAGAGGTAAAACCTGTGCTTTTCCTCTAGTTTGAGTCATCATTGGTTTGCATTTTTCAAATCTAGGTTTCAACACCTCATTTGTTTTTATTTCCTTTGTTGAAACCAAAAAACTCTTTTTATGCTTTCTACAGCAAAATCATACAAATCTTTTGGGTAAGGATCTGTATTTTATAGGCTCTTTGAAGGCTTGCTTTTGTTTCTTCTATTTTCATAATACCTTCTACTAGCTATGGGCAAAATCGTTCGTTTAGATGTACTGTACATCATCAGGTCTGGTTCACTTCAGTGACCCTTCAATGTTCACTCAAATTTTTCTAAATTCAGTTTTTTCATAACTTAGTTTTCCTTAGCATTGTAACAATTGTGAATTTTAAAAATGTTTATTTTTTAAAAATGAACTTTAATGGGGTTTTTTTCTAAACAACATAAATTACTACTATAAAGTTGTATATTTAGAAGTAAACTATTATGGCCTGCAATAAAATACTTTGTGTAATCAAAGATGATGCTAAAACTAAATAGATTAAAATATAAATTTCAATATACAAACATAATTAAAAACTGTATTGATCTCAATACCCAACTCAAATGATTACGAAAGAAATAAGTGAACAAGAATTATAAAATAGCGATAAGTGACCAATTCTCAGCTCAGCTGAACGAAGAACGACAGAAGAGCCGTGAACAACTGACCCTCAGCTCGGTAAGAATGAATGAGAATGACAGAAGCTCAGTGATTGATCAATCCTTAGATCAGAATAAATGAACGAGAATGACAGAAGCTCAGTGAGTGATCAATCCTTAGCTCAGAATGAATGAACGAGAATGACAGAAGCTCAGTGAGTGATCAATCCTTAGCTCAGAATGAATGAATGAGAATGACAATTATCATGTGAACAACAAAAATTCAACTCACCTGTTCTATTGTTTGAAGTAAGCGAGTGACAAGGCTGCAAAATCTAGCTGAACTAAACCGGGCATTGAACAAATCTCCAGAGCAAGTAGACAGAGATAATAATAGTGTATGAGGGTGAAGAAAGGTAAAGAAATGAAAAATGGCTCACTTAAAACTAAGATGCAGATCATCCATTCCATTTACTGTATCATTCAATATGACCCGTTCGTTCATTCACGAACGACACATCTCTCTACCTCATACTCCAGGGTTAGACATGTACGTCAATATATGTGTTAATGGGTAAACTTTTGTATATGCATTTTCAAACACACAAAAAAACTTAGGAAGTGCTGGAGGGTTCATAAAAAAAAAGCTATAAATTCTCTTAACTTAGTAAACCTTTAGGACCAATTAATCAACCTGTGAGTGTTGTGTAGGGTAGACTGCATGCTTATTGTTAACAAAAATATGGTTTAACACATTTCTGCTGATGTTTGGATGTTAGGGAGTAGTAACATATCAAATATAAAAATGATGTTCTTCATTTTGTTACACTGTGTTTATTATCTTACTATTATTAGGCCTACATACTTAAGACAAATCAAATAATATCAGGATTTATAAAGTTTGATAATTTTGAATAACTATATAATCAAAACAAAACTCTCTAAAATTACAATATAAATGTAGATAATGACTATCTTTTGTGTTGGCTTTGTTCTTTGTATTAGATTGTTGACTCTTGAACCTTTGAGGTGTATGACATGTTCTATAAAAATTGATTTTTTTATTTGATCAATACTATTCAAAAAATTTAATTATTAAAGCATGAAAGGTTAGGTTAAGTTAGGTTGGTTAGTAACCATAGGTACTATTTAAATATCTATTTAATCATGGAATGTTTGGAAATTAGGTACGTATCAATATAAATGTTTAAAACATTATTTAGGGCTTTTATATTAGTGATGTCATCTAATGGCCATGGCATTTGTTATCAAGTAGTTTTCGGTTTAATCCCGATAGGTTCTTGTGTGTAATTATATTGTGTGCTTTCATTTGTTGGCCTATATGTTAAAGATTTCTTAAAACATGATGGAAAGATAAAAACAGATAATTTAAAAAATGTGTACATAAAATGTTGGATATTAAGCTGTCCCTCCTCTGGAGCAACATAGAGCAACTTTTGTCTTGCACAATATTGTAGGATGTTTCACATTTGAAAATTACTTAATCAACTTCAGTCAACAAACTGTCCACACTGGAAGAAAGTTGTTGCATCATGTTGGTGTTTGTTTTCTATAGTTAAAACTAGATTCAATACTGTGTCTACACACATTTTATAGTTTGTGTCAACATATTATGGTTCAATACAATCTTTTATTAGCAGCCATGCTCTTATATTTCATGTCTTTTGGGCTCCAAAGACAGAGATGTTGTTTGTAATAATTAATTAATTGAATGTACATTTCTAAACTCCATTTAAATGCCATGCCAATGGACTAATAAATTAATATTGCAACCTTTTTAATTACAACATTTATCACATACCAGTCTCAAATGAAACAAACTGCCCAAATAGAATAAACCTTTGTTTAAGTGACTGAATGTTGGTCTGGTTCATATTTGTTTTTGATCCTTACCATTGGCTGTGCTCCACTGGAGAAACAGAGATAAAAGTTGGCGTTTGTTGATTTAAGTTGCTCTGTGTTGTATAATGTTGATGTCAAAATAAACAAATCATCTTGTTTGTTCCAAGTATCCATTTGAAGCAGTAAGGATCAAAAGACAATAGGAATCACAGATCAACAGTCAATCGCATAAACAAATGTTTATTGGCTTTCTTCTATTTGGACAGTTTGTTTCAGTGGAGAATGGTGTGTGGTAACCGTGTTTTAGTTAAAAAGGTTGCATTCAGGGTTATAAAAAAAACCTAGTTTTATTGGGTTTTTTCAGGAAACTTTTAAACTTTGATTTCTACATGTGTTTTAACAAAATTTATAATTTTTCGGTCAAACCCGATACATTTGTACAACGTGTTAAGTGTAAATTAAAAAGTAAATTTGTAAAAGCTGTCAATAATGTCATAAATAATTAATTATTAATTAATAATCATTCAATTATTTAGTAATCTATATAGCTATTTTTATTTTCATTGCTTTGTAATGGCAATACTAGTATACAACTTCAATCATAAAGATAATTCAAAACGGACGACAATATAGAGTAAGTTTAACAGTCAAAAGTAGTTTTAAAGCTTTACTACACTAATGTGAAGATTGATATTAATTTTAACAATTTGTTTTTAAGTACCCAAATGATTTATAAATGAAAATGCCGAAATTATCTAAATTAAATAGCCTATGCTTACCAATAGGTTTAAAAAATTGATTATTATGTACATGAAGTGGAAGCTCGAAAAAAAGAGCCTACAAAACTTTCTAACTCTATCTCAAGCTTAAATGACACGCTTGGCTCGAAGCTCAAAATTGTAACTTGCATGTAAGTAACTTGCATGCACATAAAATGAACAATCACAACATAACAATGTAACTTTCAGTATCATCACATAAGATAGATGGAAAACTGTGTGGGTAGCTGCCTACATACTGTTGGCCCAATCAGCTTCATGGCTAGAGAGGGGAATCCCTTGCATATATACTGCTTAACCAATTAGCTCCAGCTGTCAAGCTATTAGGGGGAATCCCCTTCCAAAATATTGTGACCTTCAACAGAGGGAATCCCCTTCTGACATATCTGAATGACTCACTTCCTGTTCATTTACTTTGAGTTTTTCACACACCTTGGCTGCTTATAAGAGTCTGTAATGTTACATAAAACTGTAAACATAGGCAATTTTTTTTTTAAAAACTCATAGCAAACCAAGTGGGTTTTATCAAGTGGGCCCACTTGAAAAAACCTGGGTGGGTTTTTCCAGGTTGGGCCCAATATGGCGAACCCTGGTTGCATTAGTAACTAGTTAGTCAACATGGCATTTAAATGTAGTACAAAGAATTGCATTCAATTAGTTGATCATTACAAACAGCATCTGTGTCTTTGGAACCTTGACATTAAATATAAGGACAGGGCAACTAGTAAAACCTATAATTTGTCCTGCATGTTGAAACAAACTATAAAATGTTTCTTCAGTGTGGACAGTTTGTTGACTCAAGTTGATTAAGCAAGTTAATTTTTGAATGTGAAATATCTTAAAATATTGTGCAACACAAAAGTTGCTCTCCAGTGAAAACCCAGCTTAATAGTACCAAAAGGTCCCAGGTCCCCTAACAAAATATTTTAGGCAGGTGTGAAGCAGATCAGGTAGTTTTGCCGCCATAGGTCAATTTCCAGCAGACCACTATGGATTCTCCCATTACAAGCCTACTTTTTGGAAGCTGGCAAGTTTCCTCACTCCAGGTTGGCTAAATATTATTTAATGGTGTTATAATTACTGAAGTAAATTTAACGGAATGTATAAATTACTACTAACTGCTCAAGTGAGCTATAAGACACTTTCTCTGTCCTGTTTTAGGCTCTTTTTTATTGTTAGGGTACAATGTTTAGATAATTTATTCCCTTTGTTACACACACAAGAGAAGGTAGAATCAGATGACACCAAGTGTTAACACTTAATAAACAATACAGTCAAACAAAACTCGACAGCATAGCATCCAAATCACTTTCTAACTGTAAATATTGATGATGGCATGTAACTTTCCTGTGCTGCTTTGCATTACACCTGTCATCCAACGCACTAAAACATGCCATCCCATGATGCTTTGTGTTACACATGTGATCATGCACACTAAAATATGACACCATCATATAATGCAAGTCTATTCAATTGGCGGCCCTTGGGCCACATCCAGCCCGCCAAGCTCCATTGACTGGCCCGCGGATTGAAAGTTCAACTACTGTATCCCTGGAGATGTGTAATATAGTTCAGATGTTATGTAGAGGCGCTTGACCTTGAACAGCCAGAGAGATCTTCAGTCTCTTATCAATGGTGGGGGAAGCTGCTGGGCCAGTGTTACACGGTCCTTGGCGCCACCAACATCGTATGTTTACAAGGGAGTGTGAGCTTACCTTCCAGCAGTGTGCGTCCCCCACCGTAGACCCGGTATCTCTCCCTCCAAGCGCTATCACATAATGGCTGAGCTATATAACATATTCTTTTTTTTTGACCTTGAACAATGCAGGTAGCCGGGCGACAGGGTGGCTGAGAGTGACTCACACCTCTTCTACCCTCCACCCAACAGCAGCCGATGTCTTGCCAGTTGATGTTTGTCTGGCTTATTGTTTGTCGCATTATTTTTAGTATTAGCAGAGTGCTTTGCTTGTAATTAGTCTTATTGTAGTTTTACCATTAATAGTTTTATTTAATAATGATTTATGTACTTTGTACTATGTACATTTACTTTTTTATATTTACTACGCCTAGTCCTATTCTAAATTTTACATTCACTGAAATATATCAATATTATTATATATCAAATTAAGTTTCACTCCATCAACCCCACCTCCCTCCACCCTTTATACTACAAAAGTATAATCTAATAGCATTCCAAATTATTTTGAATTAAATGTGTGGCCCGCCAAATATTATGATTTATTGGAGTGGCCCACTTGTATAACTAATTGAATAGCCCCGATATGTGGCCCATTTGTATAACTAATTGAATAGCCCCGATATGTGTACCACCCACTATTAATTATTATATTGAATAGTTTATTGTATCAAGCATAGTTAGGCTTTATCTGATCCATTCTTGGCCATTTATTTCTTAAATGTAGATACCTATCCAAAATATTGACTTTAGGGATCCATATTAGTGCGTGAACTAGAAAACTCAAGAGGCTCCAATCAATAATTGCACAATATTGCACGCCCTAATAGTTGCTTTTACTTAAACCAAAGTTGTTTGAAAATAAAAATGAATAATATAAAATCTAAATATTAAATTAAAATAGGGTTTTAAAAAAGATAGTTGGCCAGTTATATACAGCGATAAAGAGCAGACTTTAGGGATCCATATTATGACGAGAACTAGAAAATTCAAGAGGCTCCAATGAATAAATGCACAATATTGCATTTTATACATAAACTTATGTTTTGACGTACCTCTTTGGCCATCTTGCAATATGGGCAGTACGACTTGGAAAATATGACAACACCATCACTCTTAATTAGATCCTTAACCAAATCCGCTACTGGTCCTTCCATATCGACTGGTGGAGCGCTTGAACCAAGTCCCATAACAGGATGTACAAAAAGATAACACTTATTTATATTTACTAGGGGACACAAAGATAAGCGATGACAATCTACTTCTATAACAAATATCTTATAACTTGAGGCGTGACTGTAAAAATTCACACACAGTTTTGTTTATGGAATGATAGAATGTGTTGCAATTAAATTAAATAGATAGATATATATAACTTCATATTTTGTTATGGTAGATTTGTTATTTGAAAAATAATTAGATAGATAGGAGCGGTTTCATAAAATTTTTAATAATGGATTTGCTACTTCAAATATGATTGGGTAGATAATATTGTTTAATAAAGTTTATAAAATTAGATTATTTGGGATATAATTAATAAAGGCTAATTGTTTTGTTAAATTTACTATAGGATTGTGATTTATTTCCAATGTAATTAAGTGTACTGAATTTCATATTGTGTATACACGAATTCTTCATATTGAAACATATGTTATTGCTTCCTGTTTATATTAGTCCAGGAATTATAGAAATAATAGCAGGAAAAAATAATATATAGCTGTATTTTTATATATATGCTCATTTATGCTTGTAGTTAAACATACTAAAAGTCCATCACTGTGATCTTGAAAAGATCTTTAAAATCGACCTTTACGTATATCTCGTAAACTGCGAAACCAGGAAAATATATTTGGAATGTAAAATGTTTAAAATTAAATTCCCTACAATAAAGGTCCTCATAAATTTTAATGTTGATCTATTTATTCCTTATCAAATACATTTGTCACAGGCTGCTGCCAGTAGTAGTCTCATGTCCTTTGGTCTCTTATTTCAATAAACATGATTTGATAAAAAAGCCGATACTTTATTACTTTGTATGGTGTATTGGCGTGAGCTATTTTGAGTTTGAATCATCTCCTTACACTTTATCTTTGATGAAAACGGAATGAGAAAAACGAATAAGGCTGCGTTTTATTCAATAATTGAAAACAAGCAGGAAAATACTGATACAAGTGGCAATTTTTACATTATTGTTAGAGGTTGGTTTTTACATCGTGTTGTATCCAAAGACGCCGAGGAAGAAAATTTATAATGGTTTTTGATGGTTATTCAGAAATGCCTGTAATATCCAAGATCTCGTGGTTATTCGAAAAAGTTTTCTCAAGACATTGAATTTAACGAGGACAAGAATTTGACTGTGGCCCAAGAGAATCTCCTGTCGAATAATTATAATAAGGCTAAGCTGATCTCTCTCCTTATAGAAAAGTTGGATGAAAATGATGTCAAGGAAAAGCAAGTAGGAAATGCAGATACGCTTATTATTCAAACCACGGTAGATTTATCGACATCCAAGGAACACTGTGCTATAGTTGGAGAGGGTGTTGACCAGTTGACCTAGTACCATTTACAGCATTTTCACCTGTGACATCTGAACTATTTTACATAAAACTAAGAAGAGGCTAGTTGCAAACCACACTATTTCGTCGCGCAGTCTGAGTAGAAAACCTTTCCTTAAGTTTCTTTTCATTCCCGAACACTTTCTCAAGCTACGATTAAACATCAGCTATTTTCACCAAGGGAAAGATAGCATCAAGCAAATTTCTGGACAAGAGAGAAAACCTAATGAAGTAGCTCAAACTTTTAGAGCATAAAACGCTTCACAAAAGGAAATTGCGTTCACTGGAACAAAAATTTTATTTGGTCTGTACGGTGCACACAAACAAGCCGATTCACTAAACAAACATTGTTTTAAGAAAGGTGTTGGTAAGAATGCTTATAAGCATTTCCACCAACTCAAGACTTACAAAATCTTACAGACCTCATGTCTACTATCAAGTGCAATTATAGCAAGGAAATAAACTCCTTCCTCAAAACTGGTTGTCTGAAAGGATGCAGTAAAACCTATGCAGTGGTGTAGCTAGAGTTTGTGCCAGCCACGGTGGTCCCCGAGTTTGCCACCCCTCTCAATACACAACATACTTCGACAAAAAGTCAAAACGACGTATGGGGGTGGGAGAGAGACACCGTGTTTATTTATGAAATGAACAGCTTAATTTCAACATTCTACAATGTTATTTTTCTTGCTTTTCTGTCAGTAAAATCGCCAAGGATATTGTTGAAATTTATTTCATCTATTAGTTGCTGTTCTATAGACAGTATGGCAAGATCTCTTAACCACAACGTACTCTTTGTAGATCTTAAATAATTCTTGATCAATTTTAATCTAGAAACACTCCTTTCACAGGAAGCAACACTAACAGTAATGGTGAGGAAAATTTGTGATAGTATTATATACAATATTTGGAACTGAGTTTCCAAGACTGTATTTTTTAATGAATTTCAAATGTTCAGGGGGACCTTCCTTTCACGTCTCTGTTTCGTTTTGCGTAGCAGCAACAGCAATACAACTCTGAAGTATTTTTCTCTCAACGAGAAACTCTTCTTTATTAATTTCATCGCAATCATTATTTGGTTGACACTTGTATTTGTCATTCAAAAGATTCGACGGATTAAAGAAGGCATATTTCTCAGCAATAACATGAAGCTGGACGTCAGGACGTCAGTCAGGACGTAATAATACAACAACTTCATATAGAAACATGTTCACTCGCAGTCGCCTAATAGTGGTTAAACTCTACCTGAACTCATTTATGTACCCTTACGAAGATATGAACTTGGATTTTAACCAAGATTCCTTCTCGAAATTTTACGAAGTCTGTGTCAATATCTAGACTTTAAACTATACAACGAACTCTACCTTACCACTACTGGCCCTATAGTTTACAAATCACAAACACCCATCATTGTGTATGACGTCAGCTGACAGTAAGATGCTCTCAATGACGGTATGATTACATATCGTATAGTGTTTGAGATGGAAGACAATATCCTTTCCAATACTAAATCATTTTATCTCATCATTCACGATTGTGTAGGACGCTACAATCCTTCCATCAGTGATGTCATCAATATGAAATCATAAATGGTTCGTTCTCGACTTTTTCTCGTACAGTTTGTTAATTAACGTGCAAGGGCTCATGACCGATAAGGGAGTCTTCCTTTTCAAGCAGGTATCCATCTTACATGTCCATCCATTTGATGAAGCCAACTTCATTTCCCTCCCTCTGTTCGAGATTGACTATCTCTCATCATGGAGTAAGAGGAACATAAATTGGGTGACTAAGAATCATCATGGCCTGTCTTGGTAGTCCGGAGATAGGCTATACTGGTACGCTGATTGGTCAACATCTGGAGGAGACTATTATATATATTATAAGAGCAGATACGATAACTTGGCTACCGAGTATCATTGACAACAATGATGAGGACGCATTTTACGAGCCGGAAGATTTCGGCTGTCCTTCTCTAAGAAATCCAAATACCGCAGTCATTCCGACTCAGTCCACACGTGCGCTACAGAAAACATCCACTTCATCTATGAATGGTTTAAAAAAAAATTAAGTTTGTTCGGTCAAAACGTGTTTGAGTTGATTCAGAGAGCTTTACAGAACTATACAGGTTTGATCATCCTTTTCCTGCTACATACTATCGCTCTTTTTAACAAAAATAATGAGTACATCAATATTTAGATCAGTTGTCATGTTTTTGTGGACAAGACGAACCAGATACTGCTTTCATCACCACCAAGTCTAAACGGAAGAATAAGAAGAAGGAGACTACCACCCTATTCAAGAAGAAGGAAGCTACCATCGAGACTATCCTCCCGGGACCTGTCAATGAGGCGGATACTGCTAAACCTAAACGTAAAGTTGTGAAACGTCAGCGATGTGTGGTCACAATAATGGGATATTTTTTATTTATAGATTTTGAGGGACTGCAACACGAGGAATACCAGATCGTTTTCTCATGAAACTTTTCTCAGCTCTGAAGAGTGTTAATCTATTGGTCTCGATGGTGATCACACGGTCTCGACACTGCTCACACTTCCTTACCTATTTCAAAATCTTAATCTGTATATCAACGTCAATGGTAAAGGACTAGTCGTCTGGCTCAGTAGGAAGAAGGTTATCTGGACTATAATGAGACTGCAACTCTGGTGTATAGATTGGACTAAAGTCCGAAAACCACTGATGGACGGATTTTTTTGCTTAATCCTAGGATTTGAAGCTTTAAAATGACCAAATCCCAAAGTTCTTTTCGATTTTGGGCTTTGGCAGTCTCAAAACAGCCAAACCAATGATTGTGCCGTTACTAAAGGACCAAAGTTGAAAATACATTTGTTAGGTTAGGTTAGTTTATGTTAGTCTTAAAAAATTAGTAAGGTGGTCTTGATATTTCAAATAAATTTGTAATCTTCCTCCGGCTATGTTTGCATATCAATGACATCACTTTCCCTTTTGAATTCATGTGGTTGCTAAAAATTGGGTGCGCACCACCTGCTCAGTCTAGTCGAGAAACGAACTAAAATGTTATTTTTAGCTTTGGTCGTTTAGTAATTGCTTATATTGGGATTCGAACATTACTTGCAGTGCATGAGGAGTTAATTATTCCCCTTTTTATGAATGCTTTCATCTTTAAAGTCCCAGCTTCAAACTTTCTATTAAGGGGCTACTTTCATCTCCCTAGTTGAATGGTCTGCTCTAATACATACATTATTGCTAAGCTATTTATTTTAAAAATCCATGCCTAACATTCCATCGTTAGTGGAGTTTTCCCTGTCTTTCAAAACTTGAAATGCCACCCGATAGGAACCCTCCTTTATCTTCAAACTAACTTTTATATCCATAAGTTTCTGCAGTTTATGTCATGACACACTTGAGATTCCAAATCCCGGTTACTCAAGTTAGTTTTACTACTTGTTCTTTTAATAAGAAATTAATACTTCCGCCACATTGTCAATCACAAATCGGCACCTTTCTTCCTTGTACTCACCCCAAATCACGAGTCCATTTGCACCCTTTTCAAATCGCCTGCAGCTACAGAGGAAACTATCCCTATTGGGAACTAACATTTGTTACTGTGCCAACTCCCTTCACACGTGGGCAGTGGCGGAGCGTGATCTTTATTTTTGGTGGAGCCAGGTCAAAGCTTTCTAGTAATGATTCTTTCTCCCTGTTGTTAACATATCAGATTAAATTAATTTAAGTTTTCCTAATTTCTAAAAATCACTAGAATTACAAAATCGCTAAACAAATCTATATACAGAAAGAATAAAAGAATACAGGTTTTGAATTAAACTTACCAAGTGATGACATTACTTGTAGAAAAGTCGGGCGCGTCTTTCTCTTGGTGCCAGTTTATGATTACCACAGTACTTTAAATATTTTATTAATCTGCCTAATATATGCCTATTTTTTGACATCTACTAATTGTGTTTTTGGACTGAAATTTTGACCACGGAATCTGTTATGCAATATTTACTGTTCCAAATGTTTTAAATTTAAATGCATTTTCCAAATGAATTCCATATTCTAACAAGTCAATTTCCCCCTCTATATCTTCTTCTCTCTGTTGTGTAGTCCACGGCAGTCAGGGGTTTCGGTAGACCATCAGAGAATTCGTTAGGGGCTGTTAAACGGGTGGGGTTGGGGAATTTGTGTGAATAACAAGATTAAAGTTGATGAGGTTGAGTCGTAAATTATATTTTGGAGATATTTAACATTACAAGGTTGATGGTTCACTTTACATTCATCACATGTTAAAACTAAGGAATCAAAATAATTAGGCTGGCCTTTACTACATCATCTGTATCATTTTCCCTTAAAAATGAATTATCCACCTAGTTTAACTCCCCATGGGGGATCCTCCTTCCTCCCAGCTATCTCCATGACTCCCCAATAACCTATTGCGTACAAACCTGTGTAACACGTCCTACGTAGTCGAGAGCTAACAGGGAAGTGTGTCCATCCGTTCAACGCTTCCTTTTCCAATATACCAAAAACAGGCGCTAAAATCTAATATGCTGATTGGCTAGAAATTTAGAATTTTTGTGGCCTTCAATTTTGATTATGATTTGGACTACCTATTATTAACATAAAAACCCCACACTTTCTTATAACTAAACATTGGAACCGAATAACTTAATAAAATAGATATTAAATCAAGCCTAGGAAAGATTAATACATTGTAGATGCTTATGGATATTTATTAAAATAGTCCTAACTGATTGAAAAAAAATGTACAATAAGTGTGATACTCTCAATTTCTTGATACCGTGAACATAATTTCTAATAAACTTAAAGGGGGAATTTTGTAAAACGCCAGGGCCCCCGAATCTCCAAGGAATTCCGAGTTCGATAGAGTCCTGGTTAAAAAATGCCACAACAGAAAAAGTGAAAGATGCAATATTTAATATTATTCACGTATTCTACATGTAAACGCAAAAGCAAAAGACTCGTAACTAAAACTGTTAATAGTTTAAATATTTCAGTGAATTATTTGCGAAGTAAAAGTATCAACATCAATAATTTAATGACTTATGGATAGTTCTGCTTCACTTATAATTGAATATCGTAAACATTTGATTGAACCATCCTAACAAGCAACACCACAATAGGATGTCCAAATAAAATACAAGGGGGGCAGAAAAAGAGGCAATAAGAGTGAGTGGCTGGAGTTCTTGTTTTGAATGCCTGAGAATCGACATACGAAACTCAGAACACGCAACTCACACTAGTTGCGGGAATAGTTAGTTGACGGTCGTCCTCAAACAAATTAAAGTGTAATCATACATTAAAAAAATAAAGAAAACACATATAACATAACCTAAGGGTATGGTTATAAATCCAAACATTAAAGAAACTTGGAATAGTTTTGTTGATATTTATTGAAAACTATCATAAGTAAATATATTAGTAAATATATATAGGTATTTTGAAAAGTATATAACAATATATAGGAATATTAAACATATATAAAGACAGCTGAACCGGCCAATGAAAAAAGAGTTCTATATGATATAGGATCATAGATGCAAAACAAAAGTCAAGATAGAAAAAATGAACTCGAAATTATTACGTAGAATAGAACGATAATAATTAACTATTTCCTATACACGTGGAACTAACTAATAAAGTTATGTGACTTTCGTAAAGAAATATTGCCCATTATAAATCTACCTTCATTAATCATAAATAAATATCTTTAAATTTCCCTCAACATTCTTAAGTCTACAATACATATTCCCACATACACTAAAGCCCTTAAATAAATTTCACAATCAAGTTCAATTAACATTACCAAGAATAGCTATTTAAATTTATGTGAAATCTTTTTTTAACATATTCGTAAAAGAGCAAATCAAGGTATGTTACAGAGAATAGACCACTAACATTAGTCCTCATAATAAATTTTATCCGTTTCATAACTATCGAAAGTTATCTCTTCACAATTACTCGTTACCCAATGCAAACAATTTAGAACTATCAATATCCAATGAATCAATTTAGAACTATCAATATCTATCAAAATAATCGACTCAAAGTACAACCTCGACTTAAGTTATATCAGTATCATAAATTTTCATTTCAGAAATAATACAAGTTGCCGAAAAAGTAATTTTGAAAAGTTTACAAAAATACACAAAAACGTTTTAAAGAAATATTTAGCCGAAATAGAATTTTGCTCTTACATATTGATAGGTTGAAGCCTTAGCTTCTTATTCCTCCATTCAAGCTAAGTCTAAGAGTGCTGACAAGCAGCCCCGCTGGCACTGTATATGCAAAAACCCAAAGAACATTGGAGAATAGGACACAAGGGTGGGGGAAAACATGGATAACAAAGGAGAGGAGCGCGCGTGGCAACAATAACGTCAACAAAACACTCCAAACAACTAGAATCTTCGAGAACAACCTTTCTTCACTGTTTAAGGTCTTTGGACTGTCTTTGGTAAATGGCGCACTCTAGTGGGCGTGGTTCGAACCAGTCTATATCGTGCCGTGATTAAGTTCGCTTGTGTTGATGTTTTCCTCTCCGGTTCGTAGTCCAAGGCGCAGGGACGGTGAAACAGGGTAAGTTGTATTTTTCTTTGACTTGACTTTTCTCTGCTTGTAGCCAAATGCTACATGATTAGGATAAGTTTGGGCAGCATGATATTTAACTAAACCTGCCTCGAATGTTCAGTTATCTTCTTTTTATGTTCAGCAATTTTTATATTATCCAAATGTTCATAATTATCTGAATATCAGATTGTAAATGTTGAGATATAAATGCCATGGAATAATATTTCATTGCCTTCCATTCTTATGTTATAGTTATAAACTCATTAAACTAATTTATTATCTACATCAAGAATACTATAATGTCAAATATACATCTTAATAATAAGAAGTTATCGATTTTTACAAATCTATTGAACAGTATGAAACGTTGCATTTGAATCATTTTAAATAAATACGCGAATTCCCGCTTGAAATGGTGACTGCGTGTTGCAATTGGTAGCCAGTTAGCCACCGTTGGCATCACTGCAATCTTGTGCCACTCTTGCGGCGCTCACTTAATCCATTCTGTTCGAGTTTAAACCGGTTGAACTGAAATAATTCTGGAAAGTGGAAAGAACTTTCGTTTTTTTGCGTATTTTCGAGTTTAATTTTAAAGTTTGAGTCTGTCTCTGAGTTTTTACGTACCGTAAGATGGGGTAACTTTGGCCCAAAAATTCATCTTTTTCTACTTATTCAGTAAATATCAAATAACTTATTGATTTTTATTACTCCTAATATTTTTTTTCTTGTTTTTGATTATTAAAGGAACAATTTGAGTGGGTTATTTAATTTTTTAAAACTTTTTTGAACCCTCAAATACATTTTTGAAGTTTTGGGACAAAGTTACAAGGTCTTGGGGTAACTTTAGCGCAAATGTAATATTTCACTTATTTGATGGCAATATGTTCCTTGGGCTAATGTAATACCAATAAACGTGCCTATATATTGTTAATGTGTAAGGTCTGTCATAAACTGTGAGTTTTTTGGTTAAAAAAAATATATATAGGACTATTTAGAAGTGAAATCTTTATTAGCGTATTAAACTGTAAACAGAGGACTATTTAGAAGTAAAAACTTTACTAACATGTAAAACTACATTAGAGGACTAGGCTTCTAAACGAAACTATCAAGAGCTGGAACTGCAAACTGATTTCGCTTCGAAACCATTTTTGGAGGATCAATTTTGCAATGAATATCTTCCCATTCATATTCCATGGAGTCCTTTCTCTCAGGCCATCTCCAAAACTTAAGTCCTCTTTCCATGCAATCAACTGTAGGGCCTTCCTCTGAGATGCTGACAATCTTTCCAGGATACTTTCCACCATTGAATAAAATGAGAACAAAATCCTCGACAGCATAATTCTCAGGTTTTAATTTTGGTAATATGACAGGTGCAGCATCCGAAATTTCTTCTAAGTCAGAAAACGTTTCACTTTCTTGGTCAGACTCTATATCAAGATCATTTTCACTGAGCACTTCAGTGGAGGAATCAGATGGGAGCCTTTTTCTGTTCAACGGAGGGTGAGATTTAGACGAAGAGGCACGGCTTTCTGTGACGTCTGCAAGGCAAATACTTTTGCCAGCTGGTACTTGCACCTTTTTTTTTTCTTAGGACCTTCACTTCCTAGGAATTCGGACCGTTTTTTCTCCAACTGCTCCAAAAAAGATTCTCCAACAAAACTTATGTCCGTGTCATTCAGGTTCTGAGGCAAACGGTTGATAAGCATGTTTCTATCAAGGGGATGAATCCCACATTTTTTGAACCCTGCTTTTAAATTTTCTCTCTCATTTTCCTTCAGTCTGTTCATCAATTCCTTCAACAACCCAGGAAAGACATCCTTAGGAATTGTGGGGAATTTCGACCCAGACTTTGATTCCTTCCACTTTGTTAAGATACCACGCCATAAACTTTTCATGGGCCCAAAAAAGGCGACATCCAAAGGTTGTGTGAGATGTGTTGTATTAACTGGTAAACACACAAACCTGATGTCATGTTGTTCACATAATTCTAAGACTCGGGTGCTAATATGTGATGATAAATTATCACCAATCAGTACCAAGGGTCCAGCCTGATTTTTTACCGATTGTAAAAAGAGCGATTCAAACCAGTCTTCAAAAGTTATTGCATCAAACCACCCACTTTTAGAGCGGTTATAACGAGCATTTTGTGGACCATTTTCTGTCCAAGTCGTCCATAAATGATCAGCCTTATAGACAACATATGGCGCAAGACATCTGCCTTCGGCATTCCCACAGAACATTAAAGAAGTAGAGCTCTTACTAAAGTTACAAATATTTTCAACATATTTACTGCCTCGCTTGCACAGGACTTTTTTATTTCCTGGATCATCACTCAGGTTAGTTTCATCATAGTTCCAAATGCAAGATGGAGGAATATCCTTTAAAACGACACTCAAGTTGTCCATGTAATCGTTGAGTTCCGCTTCACCAACATTAGCACGCACTTTCTTAATATTAGCGCTGGTTCTGACTGAAAGATCAGGATGTCTTTTCAAAAACCCTTTTGTCCATTCATAGCCATGGTAATTTCCTGAGAACACGCTAACCTTAGCCCCTTTTTTATCAAGATAGTTTTTTACAATCATTCGAAAATCTGATTCAACAACTGGAAATCCGTAGTCAGATAATTTTATCAAATGCTGCACAAAGGCTAATTCTTCTTCAGGTGAAAACACACGAGAGCGACCTACTGGTTTGTCGTGCAGACCTTTCAGTTTACTCTTGATTGTAGATCTTGAGATGTTATATCTTTCTGCAGCAACTCGTTGAGTAAGTTGTCCAGACCTGACCTTTACAAGGCATTCTTGCAATATATTTGGAGTGTAATTCCTGTACGCTCGTGTGCCCAACAGTTTTTTTGGTTTTCTTGGCATGATACTGTAGAAAATAAGAAAAGTTTTGGTTACTTTTTCACAAAAAGCCATTAAAAAACATTTAAAAATAAATAAGACTATTAGTGCTAGCCAAAAATCAATAAAATAGCATTAGAAAACCGATTATTATCATTATTATGAAATAAGAGTCAAGCAACAAAGAATTTGAGGTTGGGCTAAAGTTACCCCAAATCATGGGCCAAAGTTACCCCAAGTCATAAAACATTCAGCAGATCTGACAAAATGAAAGAAACTAAATTTTTCATATTAATTACGTTTACTAGTGGTATGTAAGTATAATAAAATGTACTTACAAGAATTAAGAAACTTTCAGGTAGAGGTGCAGAGATGAAAGTTGTAAGCCTTTATTTTGAACACTCAGAACAGATGTTTACATGAAAAGCAAAGATTAATGTAAAAGAAGCATGACCTACAAATTATTTTTTTCAGTCAATAACTAGTGCTGCTACCTACAATTTTTCACCAATTGCAATCAAATCGGATAATATACCAAAGAAAAACATCAGAAATAAACATTTTTTGAATTTGGGCTAAAGTTACCTTGACTGGGCTAAAGTTACCCCATCTTATGGCTTATCGTCTACCCGACGTAATATTTAAGTAAAGACCAAGAAGCGTTGTACATATACACTATTTAATTTGTCTTTTAAATCGGAGCCACAAATAATACCGACAATTAACAAAACGAAGAAGACAAAAAACATACAATTTTTAAAACAGCATAGACAAAACATGATGGAGGCATAGACATATAACAAGCTATGTTTTGAAACAATAATAAATAAGTCCATCTATTGAAACAATATGACATTCTCAAACCTTGAGTTTCTAACTCAAAACAACACAAATTAAGGAATTTTCAGAGTCAATATCACTTTGACGAAGTACAGAGTATTTGAGTTATTGTTTTTTTAACAACTAAACACAAAACGTAATAATTTCACTATGTTAAATATCTTTCTGGAGTAGTAATCTTCCTACCCTTTCTAGTCCGTTTGTCCAGAAAAGTCTCTTTTGAAGGATTTTGATCTGTCGGCACATTCAACAAGCTAGAGCGCGCACCTTTAGGCCTTGAGTTTGATTCTGTTGTCTCGACACTGTACAGTCGTTGAATAGGCCTCATGACAGTACCAGTACCCGTTCTCAGCCGAACCAGTCGATGAACTCCATCACGTCCCGCATACAATTCTTCTACTACAGCTAAGGGCCAGTCCAGCCGTTTGAGGTTGTCACTACCGATGAGAACCACTTCACCAACCTTTAAAGGATATTTCTTCTTGTTCTTTGAGTTTGCAGCTTGCTGACACAGATATTCACTGTTGGACCTCTTCCTCAAAACATCACGTAGTTTTTGAAAGTACCTTGACCTCTTCTTCAGATCAGTTGTCCCCAATTGGTCACAATCAGGCACTCCTACTTCTTTAAGGTCCTGAAGGAATAAGGGCGGTGTCATTGGAATCAGGCTGTCAGGATCATCTGATGCATAGATCAAAGATCGTGAATTAATTATAGCCTCACAGTCACATAGCACAGTTGTCAGTTCCTCAAAAGTCAGCCGGGCTCTTCCAAGTACCCTCAAAAGCAAGGATTTCAACTATACCAACGAGGCACTCCCACCAACCACCCCACCATTGAGCAGCAGGAGGATTGAATTTCCAAACAACTCGTGCTGAACTGAAAGCATTAATTTTCTCCCAGTCCAATTGTGAAAACGCATTAGCTGTACCTACAAAGTTAGTCCCGTTATCACTGTATATGACAGACGGTCTTCCACGTCGAGCCACTAATCTCCTTAGGGCCTGTATGAAGGCATCCGAAGACAATGCAGATACTAGTTCCAGGTGGACAGCACGATACACTGCACACGTAAAAAGGCATGTCCAGGCTTTTCTTCCATCTCGTAGGTAAAGTGAACCCGCCAGATCCACTCCTATGACTTCAAACACTACGATGTTACGCACTCTGTCTTCAGGTAATGGTGACAAAGACCGATAAAAATGTGTGCCTGCAAATAGTTTGCACACAGTGCATTTCATAACAACATAGCGAGTGGTTCTCCAACCTTTTACAATCCAGAACCTTTCTCTAAGCAAGCTCAAAAGATCCTGCACTCCCACATGGTTTGCCTTGACATGTGTCTCATGAATCAATCTGGTGACCACTGGATGATCAGAAGGCAATAAGGCTGAATACATTAAATCTGACACATCCTTCCGCTCCGATATTCGTGTTTTCAGACGTAGAACATCTTTAGCGTCCACAAATAAATTCAGTGATTTGACAGGTTAATATTTCGAGTCGTGAAAGGATTATTTCTGAATTAATCTAATGACAAGGACTT
Organism: Timema bartmani; assembly: GCA_902151455.1. Lineage (NCBI taxonomy): Eukaryota > Metazoa > Arthropoda > Insecta > Phasmatodea > Timematidae > Timema > Timema bartmani. Next base: position 60,116 of record CABFWB010003148.1, read on the forward strand.
CGGCCTCATCCACTTCAATGGCACTAAGATCTCCCCTTGTCTTCGATTGCTTTCTGCAATTACGAATGAATCTGAACACCCATCCCACAAGACGGAGAATTCTGTGCTACTGAGAGAAGAATCTTTAATACCACTCACCGTCAGTGTTCACATTTGGTAGAGGAGTCATAACCGCATCTTTTCTTTTTTCCTGGTAGACAACTTCTTCCTTAACAAAAACAACTCCTATAGGCCACTGACCTGAAGGCAGTTTTAGCCATTCAGGTCCCTCCCACCATTTCACCTGCATCAATTTCTTGGCAGAGCATCCTTGACTGGTAAGATCTGCTGGGTTAAGGGGATCTGGAACGTGGCACCAGTCTTCTTTTGCCGTCAATCGTTTAATCTCTTAAGCCCTATTACGTACAAAAGTAGCCCACTGCTCCTCTCTTTGTATCCACGCTAAAACCGCACTTGAGTGACTCCAGAAACAGAAGTCCAACACATTAAAATTTAAATGTTCCACTATGGAGGAAAATAGTCTAGCACTAAAAGTAGTGGCTAAGAGTTCCAGAAGTGGTATAGGGGTCTTCTTGATAGGTGCTACCCTGGCCTTAGCCTGAACAAGTTGAACTTCAATGCAAAGTTCAGTCTCCGATCTTAAATAAACAACAGTTCCATATGTATCTTGACTGGCATCGCAGAACGTGTGAAGACTATGCTTCGCGTTCTTCTGGGTGATACATCTGGAAATTTCGATTTTGTTCAGACATTGAAGTCCCTTAGTCCATTTTACAAACCTCTCCTTTTCTTTTGTAAGAACTTCTTCATACCAGCCCAACTTAGACATCTGTTGAATCAACTATTTTGGGATCAATGTTACAGGAGCTGTGAAACAAATTGGGTCATACAATTTATTAGCAACAGACAAAAATTTTCTCTTACTCACACTCTGAAAATCAATTTGAGGAATAAAGGCTGAATTTATTGCCAACATATCAGTTCCACGCCTCCAATGCAGACCTAAAACAGGTGACACTTCACTATTGTCAACTTCAGAGCTAGAATATTCCCATCCTCTCAGCTCAAATTTTGCTTCAAGCACCAAAGCAGTTGATTCTGTCATAAACTGATGTAGCTCGCTCACCTCATCTATACTCGAGATACTTGTCAACATAAAAACCCTTCTGAATTTTTTTTTATTGTTTTCTGGGAATACATGCTAGTTCCAAAACAGTTCTTTTCATAATCTCTCAAGACTGAGTCTAGATGGTGTTCAATGACAGCTCCTAACAGAAAAGGACTGGGTGAAACGCCGAAAATCACACGTTCATGTCTTAGGACTAAGCTTTCCCCATTCGATGTTTTCCACAAGAACCGTAGGAAATCTCGATCTCGTTCACAAAGTTCAATCTGCAAGAAAGCTTTCTTTATATCAGCAATAACACCAATAGCTCCCACTCTGAAGCGAAGCAGGAGAGACGGAATACGTTCAATCAAGTTTGGCCCTTCCTCTAAGTAATCATTCAGTGAAGGACAGGAATTGATATTTGCTAAGGCATCAAACACGGGACGAATCTTCGTGTTACCATGTTCCTTTCCTTGAACACTGGTCGGTGGGGAAGATAATGTCCTTCATTACACTTAGCATTAACCACTTATTTTATGATTCTCTCTCTCTTCCACTCTTCAAACACTTCTGTGTAGGCTCTTTCTACTTCAAGAGATTTCAGTTTCCGGAAAGTTGTTTCCAGACGCCTCTGAGCTATTGTGAAATTTGAAGAGAGAAGGGAGTGTTCATCCACCCATGGAAGTTCAACCAGGTAACGATCATCCACATCCCGTTTGACAGTTTGTTTAAAATGTTTTAGTGTTGCTAATTATATTTCAGCCTTTGTCCTTCGCTTATCTGGGTCCTCGATTCCCAGAACATTAAGATCCAAGAGTGTGGAAATAGACATATCTTTAGCAAACAAAGGAGTCATGGTCATGGTATGAGAAAGTGCCTTCTTACACGGAACCCTGCCTAGTAGTGTCCATCCTAAATATGTGTTCACAGCTACCATACCACATTTAAGATCAACTCTTTCACCTGTGAGTATTTTTCCCGCAAAATCAGCCCCTATCAAAACTTCTACCGGTTCAACCTCATAATTTTTTCTATACCCGACAGCTGTAGCTCTCTTCGACACAAATCTTTTCTTGCGGAAGGCACAGAACAACATATTTTGTCATAATCAGGAACCTTAAAGTTGCATACATAACTGTTTTTGATGTTTACCAACTGGATTTGAAAACGATTGTGAGAAACTTTGCCTGATTGGTTTCGCATGCTTAATACGTTCTTCACCTATTGATAGGTACCCCATTTGTCCTACCACTTCCTTCAGAATGTATGATCTCTGGGATCCCGTGTCTATCAGAGCTCGAATATTTCGATTACCCCTTTTCCCCTTCAACCGTATAGTAGGAGTTTGAAGCAAGAATTATTTGCTAATGTATTCTCCATAGGAACCCTTGTACTTTCAGGTAAGTCTTTCTTCAAATTGTCCTTATCCCCAGACTTAAGAACATTAGTTTCTAGTTTGGGACAAAGTAGAATACTGTGTTTACCATCACATATGAAACACTTTAGTTTACATCTCTTTGCAATGTGTCCACCTTTCAGACAAACAAAACAACAGCGACTCTGCCCAATAATATTAAGCTTCTCATCTCTGGTCAATTTTCTGGTTTTAAAATAATTTACAGAAAATTGTGATGCGTTACAAAATATACACATTGAAGTGTTTGAACTAGGCCTATTTCTTGTATCTACTAATGTGGCTGCTGTAGATACCTTTGTTTCTCCATAGCCAGGGATATTCCTCCTCTTACTTTCTACAACCTTCTCTCCACCACTGATATTAAAACCTTTTACCGCAAGACAGATGCGCTCTTCTTGTTCGACTTCCCTCCTGAGAAAGACCATTAGACTCTGCTCACCTTGACCTGAAGCACAACTACGTTGCCAAGCACGGAGTAAATCTTCCGTCAAACAGGATTCAACCATCGGATATAACATTGCCGCATACTTATCAGAGGTTACTCCCAAAGTCTCGAGTACTCTCCGCTGAGTTTCCAAACGGTCATACATAGCGATAACAGCATCCCATCCGACAAACTCTGAAGAGTCAGCTTCAATAGTTCCCACACATAAACTTCGACCATTAAATAATCGGGGCCAAAACGAGATCTTAAACTTTGTATACCTAGTCTTAGGATAATTTTCTCGAGTCTGAAGAAAACGTTTGACCACTTCTTGAGCCCTTGAACCAGTTAAAGTGGCCTGAATCAAATACTGGAATTATTCGGCTGCATATAAATCCTCATCTTCATCCATTTTAGTGAAATGGCTCCAAAAACTCAACCATTCTGTTATGTCACCCCCATATTTCTTAAATTCGATCTTGGGGAGCTTGTACTTACTTTTTGAACAATGTCTACCTCTATAATCGGTTTGAATACCAGCTGCGGACTCTACATCTGTATCTTGTACCACCTTAAATTTGCCCATATGAATACACATAGTTGCTCAATTAGCTTTGTATTCATCCGAACTAGCTATTTCGGCACTCAATTCATTTTCCGATGCATCACTTTTAAGCAGGCTATTCAATATTTGCTCATCTAGGTTTGCAAGTTCAGTTGATTTTACTCGCAACAGCTCGTGATTTGTTTCAATGGCCACTAATTCCTTCTCACCATCAACTGAAAACAGATCTGTTGTAGTCTTCACAATCTTCATGAAAGAAGCTCTAATGGTGGCCCTTTTCTTCTTAAACAACAGCAACTCTTTATCTCCACCTATACGTCTTGTCACGGTCGCCATAGTGTCACCTATCGTTTACCTGACGTAAATAAATTCGACGTAATATTTAAGTAAAGACTATTACATACATAAACACTATTTAATTTGTCTTTTAAATCGGAGCCACAAAAATTGCCGACAATTAACAAAACAAAGAAGACAAAAAACATACAATTTTTAAAACAGCATAAACAAAACTTGATTAGAGGCACAGACATATAACAAGCTATGTTTTGAAGCAATAACAAACAAATCCATAATTGAAACAATATGGCAATGAGCTTGGTCAAGAATAAATATAGTTTTAAATCTGTACACTGTATTTGTCTCCTTACACATTATAGCTTAACAATAAACTTATGTTTTTGAATATGTATCAAAATAGGTTTACTAGTACGTCACTTGGGGTGCTACATAGAATCAGACGAACGTACGTCATTGATCTCTATAATATAACTGGATGGACATACACATACACATTGCCAAGAACAAAAGCGTGACGTTCAAATTTATCGTCTGTTACACTGTGGGGGGACCGATTTATTGGTCTCTTTCAATGTTCTTATGCGAAAACATATCTCTGATGAATAAAAGTTTTATTGTTTGAAAATAGTGAATTATTATACCACACTTTCCTGAAGAAACATTTGCATTAAAGGATATACAATTCGGTTTTACAGGTAATACTGTACAAATACGAATAAAATCTTTAACATATTTAAATGTGTAGTTATCATCAATGTTGTTTACAGTCTGCCAAGACTACACTTATATTTAAAGTTGGTTATTAGCTTATATATTGGTTTCATAAGCCATATTATATTGGAAGTTCGATACATATAATGAATAAGGTATCTTAAAACTTGATTACATTTGTTTGAATGACAAACTTTGTGTAGTTGCCATACATTCAAACTATCATGTAGGCTATAGGCTTGTAGAAAGTATTATTATTTTTATTTAATTTTTAAAAAAAAGTCGGTTCATATCTTGTATATTGCTTTCAGAAACCATATTTGGTTGAAAGTTTGATAACTATAATGAAACAAGCTAGCTAAAACTGTATTACATTTGTTTGAATGACATACTTTGTGCAGAAGTCTTAAGATCAAATGATATTTTAGGTTATAGGCTTGTAGGAAGTATGGTATCTAGTAAACCCTGATTTTAATAATAATCTCAATCTGTAAGGCTTTATTTCGTACCAGAATACTATCATATATATATATATGTTACATATATATATATATAAGTAGGATAAGCGGCCATTTAGAAACGAAGTAGAAATTTCCTTTTGGAATCTCTTTTATCCTACCTAAACACAATTATAGGGTAGGATTCTGGTATGAGATAAAGCCTTACAAGTGAGCTTCCTTCAAAAATCATCGTATATATTAGGCTACATCAACTTATTCAAAGAAAAAACTAACCAGTTTCGAACTTTGTTATGTTCTTCAAAGCTTTTACTAACATATTAATTTAATTTAACTAATCACACATTGTTTTATCTCATATATTCAATCAAATTAATGAACGATGTCAAAATGCCACATTGCCTTATATGGGTGTAAGAGAGAAAGAGATACCCGAAAGTTTCCTTCTCTCTTAGACAATGTTATGCAGACCACAGTTCGAAAATTTCAGCCGCATATGTCCATCCAGTTATTTTATAGAGATCAATGAGGTACGTATATCATGGTAATACCACAGATCACCTTACTCTAGGTTAATACCATGGTTTTTCCTCATTCAAATCATGCGCATGCGCACATTATTTCGTTCATCACTGCCATTAACTAACGTTTTTTGTTGCTATAAACCAATCACACTACATACAACTTCAGTGTGACTCATTCTACGCTGATAGACACAAGTGCCGTAAAGGAGATTTAGCGGTTTTGTTACACATGTCAGGAATATGTAGACATTTAAATGTAATTGTGTGTCCTATTGAAGATAACCGTAGGAATTATAATATTTGGACCATAGTGTTTTAAACTTTAATCCATAAGAACCCAAAATGTCAGTGCAGCACTAATAAAATACAATAGTTTTCAATCCATAAACCCGGTGTCAACTATGGTGTATATTATGTTGAAGCAATTTCTCAAATAATTTGAAAAGTTAAGGAAGAAAACGTATTTTTATTCGAGAGTATATCGTTATTAGGTAAGTATCTGGTTAAGTTTTGTGCACGTAAAAAGTGTTAATTTCACATGAGTATTTACTACCTTTATCTATATCGTGTAAACAAAAAACCTAGTTAACAATAGCTACACCAAGGCCATACAATAACATAGTCAACAATAGCTATACTAAGGTCCTACAATATTGACCCTTTATGAAGATTTTAAAAGTCAAATTTGTCAAAGTTATGTTTTGTAAACATTGATGTCTTCCTCCCTTAATCAACTTTTAAATTCACTATGTTTAGGCTCGTCGTAAATCGTATGAAGTAGAACTAAAGACCCGCCTCGGTGGCGTAGTTGGCTAACGTGCTAGTCGTGTTGAGCCAGACCACCGAGGACGGGGAGATCGAGGTTCGTATCTCGGTCGGGTGAACTAGGGGTGGTTTTTCCTAAATGGTTTTCCACTCTCCCTCCACGCAAATGCGGGTTCACTTCCTCTAAATTCAACCCTCCCAATTCCTAATCCATTAGTGTAATTAGTACTTAAGCGTATAACCCGAACGGGTAGTAAGACGCGGTGCTAAATATTATTAGAACTAAAGTAGGCCTATAGAGCATTAAAATGTTCCAACCGACCCTTCTTAGAAACTATAATTTTCCACGCTCTTGACCCTTAAGAATATTGAAGGTGCCCCTAAAATTCCCAATTGAGAAAATCGTCGATGCATAGTTTACAAGGCCGTACCCAGGATAAATGTTCATAAATCCAATAGCCACCATTCTTATGATCAAGTACATTTTTTTTAAGGTTCTCAGCACAATAGCTATTTATTACACTTGTGACAGCACTTGTAGAAACTTCAGGATCCCGTTGTCCCAATTTTCACATGAAGTCAAGACTAAGTTTGACCTGACTGAGATTCGACCTGATAAACCTGAGCTGGTTAGTTAGATGGTATCCCTTAAGACCCCCCTCTCCCCCCCCCTTTTTCTGAAATTTTATTTGGGCTATTACCTTGAATCTATGCCTCCCATAAATTTACTATGTGGAGGGGGATCCATAGTAAATTTATGGGTACGCCACTGGACAGCAGGGATGGACCCAGAGGGAGTGCGGGAGGCGCGCCCCCTCAAGAAATGTTTTACTTAGTATCAACAATAATAATTAAAAAATTAAACCAATTAAATCTGTTTGTCATTAGGCCTACTAGTTGTAGGCCGACTGTCGGTTTGTAACGTAATATCTCGCTAGCCAGTTGCTTCGCGTGTCAATCACTGTCAATATTTGATTTAAATTTTTAATACATAATTTAACTAACAAGAATTAACAAAAAACCTAAATAAACTGTGAACTTTTATGAGTTTTCTTTTTAATTTTTATCATTAATTTTTAAATTACTCCAAAACTTTGAAGGACTGTACCGTCATAATTACCAGAGGGGAAACTTCCCAGCCAGATCCCGTGAGGGTGCCCCACCCAAACCCTCACGAAAATCCTGGATCTGCCCCTGCTGGTCACCGGATCAGCACGACTGACTGATGACTGACCGACTCTGGTTTGATTACTCGACCATAATATGAATTGAAGACTTACTTTTCAGACTAACGGCGCTGCATTTGACTAAAATCTTCCCTCAACGGGTTCCCAGGCTGGTTATTTGAAAGTTTGGACTATATATAATACATATTATATATATAATTTCACCTCGTATGGCGTGGTACATAGGGGGGCTGCAGCTAAGTATCTATCATTTGCTTCAGGGGGGTCCACGATATGAAAAAGTTTGGGAACTCCTAGTCTGAAACATTCAAACGCAAGCTTTTATGGATTAGAGACTCTCAAACTCAAGTTTGTTTGTGTTCTACGAAAACGTCCAAAAGCAAGGTTGCTTGTTAGACTATAAAAATCAAACGCAAGGTTGCTTTTGTTACACTATAAAAATCAAACGCAAGGTTGTTTGGGTTCGACCATTAACATCCAAACGCGAGATTATTATAGTTAGACTGTAGCATCCAAACTGCCACGATGCTCCAGTGGGAGGAATTAGCCACGCAGTTTCTTACCAAACCCGAGCGATATCGGAGCCCCCAGTTAGAAGTCTCGACAGTGATGTAACGTTTAGCAACACTGATCACCCGTGACAAGAAATGGCAGAGAGAGAGAGAGAGAGAGATTACTGTAAACTTCATTCACCGCGAGGTTGCAGCAGTTTAGCACCTAGGCAACCACTAAAGGTGGTGTGTTTCATACAGAGAAGTGAGTTGCAAACATGTCCACCTATTTAGATTAAGCGAATGCTCTAGGGTTATTCCAAGTTTTAAATGTTTAGCTACGTTAAATTTATTCTAAGAACGTTAACATCAGAATCATTATTAAATGAATACAATAAAACAATAACAGCGATTACAGATCGCTTCTCACACTCGCGTATCAACACCCTCCCCCCCCAATATACTTAGCAAACAACAAGCCCCCCACTATAAAATGGGCCGAAAAAGTTCATCTCTACGGCCCTGCATCTCTGTTTCCCTCGTATATGCTCTCCAAAATGTTCTCCCGATTGATGCTTTGTCCTTTCAGTTGTTCTCCAGTATATATACTTCAATAGTATAGTATGATTTTGGTAGGAAGAACAGTAGAAGTTAGTTACTAAAGTTACTAAAACCATTTTAATATATTCATACATAAAGTCATGTTATCTGCAGCTGTCACTTTTGATAGATATTATTAATACCTATAAAATAACACAAGGAGTATAAAGATATGTTGTCAGTGTCGGCCACAAAGAAATATGTTTGAATTTTCTCTACTGTTCTTCCAGCCAAAATCAAGGTATACCTTACTTTATATTTGTCCTCCCAGTGCCTCTTTATTTACTCTTTCCTCCTAGAAAATATAGACTTGACGTTTGTAATTCCATTTGATCTCTTATCTCCATCACCCGAGGCTCATATTTTTTTACTTTACGACCGTATCTTTGTACGTCCCTGTCTCTGAGACGCTGTTTGTTTTGAAACTTTTCCGTAATGAGTTAATCGGTGACCTAATTATGTTTACAGTGGTTAATCATCCATCTCTCTTTGGTAACGGCGCGGCTGCAATACTGACCCTTGACAAACCAACTGGGTTTTAAAGTAACCTAGCTATTTTCGACAAGTTTGGGGTTTTGGGGCTGAGGTTTTATTGAGCATAGTGTAGCCGCAGAGTTGATTTTAACTACCCTCTCTAAACACCCTGTACGCGCAAAAGGTGGGCAACTAACTGCCTCATCTAGTCTAGTTCACTGGTGACTAGAAGATCGGGTCTCGAATCCCGACCGGTTATACTAAGGGTGTTTTATCTTAAATAGTACTTCACTCTATTCCCACGAAAATGTGTGTAAATTCCCTCGTCTTCCTTGTTAGTGTAATTTAAAAAAATATAGCCAGGATGCGGTGAAAACAACGGCCTGAGATTCGAACCAGGGGAGCTTGGCTACTGACTGAGCTAACATATTGGACCCACATTAATTTAGATATATCAAATATGGAAACAGTAAATATTAGTCAAGCGTGGTAGGCCTGACTTTGGCACTGGAGATAAAGTTCGAATCCAAGTCAGGTTCACTGTAGTTTATTTTATCCATCTTTATCTAGACAAATGTTGATGCACTTCCTCATCCCTATCCCCCTATATTAGGCCATAAATATTATTATTATCCCCGCGTCTTACTACCCGTTCGGGTTATACACACTTACGCTAATGTGCAATGGTAGGGTGATCGTGAGATGAAATGGAGGACTTACAGTTTAACGTGGAATCCGAACCACGGTGGAGGCCTGGCATTCCTCACAGTCACAAGTTGTGATTAATACACTACCCGCGTTCCTCAAGTTGCGGGCCTAGGGCCAGTTTCATAGTCAGATTTAGTACGCCTCAAGTGCGGCGCTATACTAAATACAAAACGTCACCTACCTGAAATTGAATGGAATGGGCCAGTTTCATATACGAAACTGGCCCATTCCATTTTGGTCTAGGTAGGTGTCGTCCTGTATTTAGAATCGACTCGCACTTTAGGCGTACTAAATCTGACTATGAAACTGGCCCTAATACTCGCGTGTGGTGGATTGGTGTAACTGGAGGTATAAACTGTCGCTGTGACGTTATCCCGTTACGGGGTAACCATCACGACGATTCAGCGGCATTAGGTTTGTCGTGGACGCTAATAAATTGCGTTAACGGTACGGTCGCTCAACTGCAATGAGAACAAGTTGCAAGAATGTATTGTGTACAAGATGAAGGATTGTGTGCTCCCAATTCGACAGACATCTGTTGTGCTGGCCGCACGGATAGGGTGGTGGACTAAGACCATGTAGAGCAACCCGAGGCCTACCAAATGAATCGCTGCCGCCATCAAATATGGTTTTAAATTGAATGTTTTGTTTTTTTTGCATTGCCTATTTCTACCCGTCTATGAGGTAAGGAGAGTTTAGATTAAATACCAACCTCATATATGTACTTGTAGAAAACCATTTAGAAAAATAAGTAAATTAGTTCGCCCACTGGGACTCGAACTACAAACTCCACATCACTCGTCAAACCAGACAAGACTAGACTGACGCCTTTATCTGCCTGTCTACCGGTGTGGGATAAGGGTGAATAAAAATGCTGAATGGCGTTTCGAGAACTTCAACCTGTTATCGTCTTCAGAATAAACAACTGACAGATTAGATTCTTCTCCTCCAACCATGAGCGACGGGGCTCGCATAAGTCAGCCCAGGGGTATAGCTATCGGGGGTGAGGGGTCAAACCTCCTACCCCTTTCCCGTGCCCTCAGATCAGATGCTATAAACGTTTTTTCCCTTGTGTTGCTGTGCTGACTTAGCTTATTATATTTACTTTATATTTTTGTTCTCTTATTTAAAATACTAAAATAATAATTTCACACACAGGGTTATTGTGTTCACGCTCACTGCCAATGGGCTAACCGGCCCCATGGTATAGTGGTCAGTGCACCTGGGCACGAACCTAGGAGTCCCGGGTTCGACTCCCGGCTCGTACCATGGGTATTTGTTCCTAAAGGGGAATTATCACAACGGTCGTCAGGGTTTGGTTGGTTGGTGTTAAGTTAGGTTTAAGCTCACTCTTGGTTTCATACCTTCATAATCACTATCATCACATCATCTCATTGCGGGTAAGACGTGTAGACAACCTCCTGTGGTGCATCCTGGGGAACACTTTGTGACACGGGAGTGGTTAAAAGTCTAGAGTATGTCCATGATAGGTTTTACCTGGATGAAAGTCTAGAGTATGTCCATGATAGGTTTTTACCTGGATGACAGTTTAAAAATCATATGTTTAGGTGTTGGGTTGCCAACACTACTTGTAAAATATCACTATCTTGTTATCGTTTTGGAATGTTATCTATGATGTGTAATATAGTGCATACATTAATACCTTCTAATACAGGCATCATACTTACTTTGAAAAGAGAAAATACTTTTCTTTTATATATATATATATATATATATATAAAATAAATTATGTTATTATTATTGTTATTATTTTATTGTATTTCGAAATATATAACTGAATAAAATATTTATATCCACTGCGTGGGTGCATCATTGTTAAGAACTTGTTTCCGTCATATTCAATCACATGGTTTGAATACGTCGGTCGCCATTTTGAAGCTATGTTTGTTAGACCTTTTGTGAAAGTGCTGTGAATATTTTTTTAAGTAGAATAAAACGATAAGTAAGCTTTGTGCTCGACCTCAAATAAAGACATAAATAGTATTTAAATAAGATTTGTGCTCAACCTCAAATAAATACATAAATAATATGGGCCTAAATTACTGTGGTTAACTATCACATTCATACATTACCATATGTTTTCATTACAGTTATCCAAAGTGTGAGATATTAGTTGTTGGCGTAGGGACACATTAGGTACTATTTTTAGTAACATTTTGAGCTGTGATCCAATTAAACTAAGCTCGTGAATGTTACTATACACACACACATGCGACTTAACCGGTCAAAGATAACATGCGCTTTACCAGTAAGCTCCAGCCCAGGTTGGCAAGTTTTGGTGGATCGTAAATGGATGTGGGTGCCTTAAATTTCTAATACGCCGCCAGAGAAATGGAAAAAAAAAAATTGTTGGGGTGGCTTCGACAACCCGATCTACAAACCATGTACCCTGTTTATACTGCGCTTCATATAGGTGTTTGTACTCCGGCCATAAATTGCTCTGGAGAACGCAGATTTTCTTGGTTGCGTCAAGTCAAATATTATTTACGATTAAAAATGAATGAGGATAGATTAAAAGCTCTTGCTGTTTTAAGCATTGATTCGGACTTGATGAAATATTTAGACTATGATGATCTTATTCATATATTCACTACTCAAAAATATAGACGTATCATTTTATAAGTAGGCTAATGTGCAATTCTGTCATTAATATTATGCTTTAATAAAAACTTTTATCAAATAATGTCAACACAGTAAACAAACTAAAATATCAAATTACTAAACCCATTCTAATGAACAAAAAATTCTGGTTAAGTTCGTTTGTTATTAAGTTAAGTCAAATCCGGGTGCCAAATTATGTAGAGCCAAGGGTCCATGTCCGCCCCTGAGTTTTCGAATTTATTTATTAGTTCTACACTTCACCACGTCACGTGCTCTTCGTAGTAGAGAAAATTGAGATTCGAATTTTCTTTTAAATACACCCATAATTTAATCACAATCTGATTATTTTTTATTAATTTAAAAAGTAACATTTTGAGAAAAAATTCTACCCTCGACCAAATAATATTTGTGAGATGACCCCCACAGAATATATCCTGTCTCTGCTGCCAGAGCAAAACGTGGTCATATCCTAATTAAATGTTGACCTCGTCCTGTCCATGGTATCCTGGATACACGCCTCACTGACAGGGATGACAGACAGGCTTCACACACTGTCGCACCTTAACTTACCACTTAAAATAGTTCGGGCGCGGAACACTGGAGGGGCTATTAACATCTTGAATGCAAATAGGGCAGTCTGCCCTAGCCCCCCGCCCCCCCCGCCCCCGCCCCATTAGTAGACCTCCAACCACTCAAACATCCCTCTTTTACAGCAGCAATATTGCCGCAATCAAAATACAAGTGCGTGGAACTAGAGATAACACTTTTTTTCGGTAACATTTCTAAATTATTGAATCACAGGGCAATGGGATTTATTCGAAAAAGCTTTTATTCGAATATTGATCATATATGGGCCATAGCAGATCCAAAATTAGTAACGCATTCGACCACCAAGCACTTAAATCGATGCGTGATTGTGATAAAGAGACCTGAATTCGTTATTATTCTATTGTAACTCATTTGATAATATTTCTAGTGTAAAAGTCCCATTTAAATAAAGTATCTGGAATTTTTACAAAACGGAGAATCTACCTTAAACAAAAAAAAAAAGGGAAAATTTTCGGTCTCATTCTACGACGTGGAATTCAATTCTTTGCTTGCTTTTTTTTTTTTTTTTAATTTTTATTTTNGGAAGAAAACTTTCTACTTTTTCTGATGCACACTTCGTTTAGCCTGTTAAGTAGCGAGCTTACCTTGACGGCCTACACTATGGTGTAACCTGTAATATAGGGCTGAATTGTATGTAATCGGTCAAGGTAGGATTGAAACCTTTCAGAGTAAACGGGGATGATCACAGTGGAAATATTATGTTTGTAAAGATTAATAGCACACATAATAAATGACTAAGTTGATTGTTTTGTTTGAATGAAAACCCCCCAAGATTCCATTGAATGGTCCCCAGAATCTTGTGGGTGGTCCAGGCACGCAGTTGAGGGAGACAGGAGGAGTTGTCCAAAGTGTCTCGACATCCGCCAGTTCCTTTCTTCTCCCCGAAATGTGAACTAAGACTACATTTTATTAAACTTAAAATACATCTTTTCAATATATTAATTGGAAAATAAAAAATGTCACATTAATGTTTAAATTATCATTATTATTCTACTCTTTATTACACGTCATCCGAGTGATAGTCATCAAGGTACTGTGCGGTTGGCAAAAACCGGCTAGTATCGTGTCCTGTGACGTCATGAGTTATAGAGCATGGACTTTTTCACTAAATAGCCGCAAACCAACGCTTTTATACAACATTGTTAAAGGTATGAGAAAGGGATCCCTTCTCCGTACTCCAGTTACTACCCAAAATATATTCTTAGATACATGCTTACATTCAAGGCCGTAGCCAGGGAGGGGTTTTGGAGGTTCAAACACCCCGCGAAATTTTATGAACAAAATATAGTACCTATGGCTTTATTTATGGTTCAAACAATATCAAAATTGAGATACAAATACAAATTAGGGGGCTGTGTTACCATAAAAAGCACTTCAGAGAGCTTCTAGAGGTGTTAAATATTTAGAAAATTTTCTGGCCTTCGGCAATTTGAGGATTATTTTACCATAAAAAAATCTTCACAGAGCTTCAAAAAGTGTTTAGTATTTAGAAATTCTCTAAGCCTTCGGCAGTTAGTGAGTTATTTTACCATGAAAAAAGAACACTTCAGAGAGCTTCTAGAACTTTTTATCATTTAGAATTTTTTTTTTAGCTTCCAGCAATTGGGGGATGTGCCCACCAAACCCCCCCTGAAATTATTGGCTGGTTACGGCCTTGCTTACATTGCTAAAGTTAAGATTGTGACATATACTTGGGCTTCAATCCCCTACTTCCCTGGAACGTTACCTTATAAAATATGCGTAATACAATTATTAGAGTGGCAAAGTATATTTAATTCAATAAGCAGAATGGACCAGTCATAGTGCTCGTTGCTGATATAACTCTGTGTTTAGAAAGTGCGCGGAAAGTCCCCTAGACAGACAATGAAGTGTTCCCTCCGTGCGCCCACAGTGTGTCCCCGGAAGGGTGGGGTCATTATTGTGCTGGTTATTAACTGCTCTCAACAATCACCTTTTGTTTCGTTCACTGCACGCGGTCGGGGACTATTTAGTACGAGATTTCGGGTCATTGATTGTGCTGGTACTGAAGAGAGGGTGGAAAACCTTCGTTAGTAAACTAAGATGTTATTTGAACTTCGGCTTACCTGTTCAGAACTACCACGTGTTAAAAATAAAAACACCGCGTGATAAGATTAAAACACAGCGTGCTAAGGATTAAAACACCGCGTGGTAAGGATTAAAATACCGTTTGCTAAGGATTAAAACACCGTTTGCTAAGGATTAAAACACCGCTTGCTAAGGATTAAAACACCGTTTGCTAAGGATTAAAACACCGTTTGCTAAGGATTAAAAAACCGTTTGCTAAAGATTAAAACACCGCGTGCTAAGATTAAAACACCGCGTGCTAAGATCAAAACACCGCGTGCCAAGATCAAAACACCGCGTGCCAAGATCAAAACACCGCGTGCCAAGATCAAAACACCGCGATCCTAAGATCAAAACACCGCGTCCTAAGATCAAAACACCGCGTCCTAAGATCAAAACACCGCGTGCTAAGATCAAAACACCGCGTGCTAAGATCAAAACATTACGGAATTAGTTTTAAAATCCCACTTATTTTGAGGTTAAAGGTAACGTGACTTAAGATCACTATTTATTTTTTTTGCAATTTTTTAATAAAAAAGCTTTTTTCAAAATAGATAAAACATTTCTTTGGAAGGCACTTTCACTTTTTCTGTTCATAGTAATCTTAAGATTATAAATATTAGCCATTAGCATGATGTCATTTGAATTTAACCACACATACATAGAAAACTTTTAGTTGAAATACCGCTATGCTCTTTACAAAATTAATATTCTATTGAAGACATATTTTATTTATTTTGGACATCATTTTTTGCTATACAAATTGTAAAATGATGGATATTAACTTGCGTTCCCTGCCACCCCACCTCACCTCAATCACCATCATAAATATAGACTGTAAACAACTACGCAAACATATTTTTTTAAATAATATAACCTTTATCGTATGACACTTAAATTTTGACCGACTTGAGCTCACCAGTGCTGAGCTAACTAACCCTGCCCAGGGCCGTAACTGGAAATTTTCTTTAGTGAAGCAAAACCTCCAAATGACACCCCCCCCTTCCCACCCCACCTCTTCCCGCCCTTTTCTCGTTGGCCATGTTTTGTTCACCAAACTTTTCTACTTTTGCATTAAAAATTGTTTTTGAGTTTGGGCTGATGTATTTAGAATTGTAAAATAAAAACAAAATAAATTTTTAAAGGAAGGTAGGCCCCTATTATTTATGGCTAGAACACAAAAATATGATACAAAATAGTGATACAAAAATGTACAAAAGTAATTGCATAAAATACTCCTGTGATTGCAAAAATTACTCCTACTGTGATTGCAAAAATTACTCCTACTGTGATTGCAAAAAATACTCCTACTGTAGTCTTGAGCTTCATCTTGTGAGCTTTCTTGGCTTCTTTACTTTCCTTATTTATTTAACATTTTTCCACTAAAATCCTTTCTTTTTTCTGCGTCCCGAAGGCACCCCTCTCTAGATCTGGCCCTGCCTGTAATGTTTGTTGTCCAATCACAGATAAATAAGCGTCTCTCTTTAGATGCTATATTGTTTTGATCGGCTTGTCACATCATGAGAGTTTGTCATTGTGTACAAACCTGTCAACATCGCGAGTGAATTACGATGCGTGGATTAAATGTGTGAGCTTGTGAGAGACATGGCTTGTCGGTGTGTCTTCCTGTAGATTTGCGAGTAGAGCGTGGAACTCTGGACCCATTTGTCCGAGTGGTAAGGTTGCTCTGTCATCTGGCTTGTCGGTGTGTCTTCCTGTAGATTTGCGAGTAGGGCGTGGAACTCTGGACCCATTTGTCAGAGTATAAGGTTGCTCTACCATCAGGCTTGTCTTCCTGTAGATTTGCGAGTAGGGCGTGGAACTCTGGACCCACTTGTCAGAGTATAAGGTTGCTCTACCATCATTCGGCTGGCTCAATCCCAGTCAAGTTTTGAAATATACTGCCGGTATTTGTTAAATCTAAGTAATATGCCCAAATATATTTTAAAAATCCATCATATCTTACTACTCACGCGGATTATCCGCATTTAATTACACTAATGGATAAAGAATGACTAAGGTAGACAATGGTATCCGTACTTTAAAAACTGCTGGAATCTTCATATAGGGCTATTTCGATGGCAATATGATTCACAAGTTTGCTTGCCACCTAGGACTCTAAACGGCAATTACGTTCCTGTACTTGTGCAATCGATCAATTAGGGGCAGAGTCACGAACACTAGCCAGAGGGCCGCCGAGAGGGAAAATGTTTCGACCTCATTCCCCGCCAGACCTCGCGAGCGTGCTGCCGCCATACCGTTCAAAACGACGACGAACTTAATTAATGTGAGCGAGTAATTCACTTTATAATAGCGTGAATTATGAACGTTGCAGACTTGTTTGTATGTACGCTTTAGTGGCGCTGACTGTTACTAATTAGCTTCAGAAACAACAGAAGAACCCGGTCAGTGAAAGGGGAGTAACTAGGGATACCCCCCACCCCTCTTAAGGTCACGCTTCAGCAGATGAGTTATCTTTTCACTTATTATTTGATTAAAAATTAATTTGACTAATTTTGAAAACTTCCAATGCACATTGATACAATATGTTAATAAAGTTGCGCTGAAACATGTACATTATTTACATTATTTTATTTTAGAAGATATTACAAAGATTATATTCTGATAAAACGTGATCATGGGCATTTTATTTCAATTGAGCCGTTTAGTTTACTTTTTAAAGTACTCTTCTTATAGGTTACCCTAATTTAAATAATTATGCGTGGCCATTTTCCCTTGTTTCTCAAGTTAGTAAAAACTGCTCAAAGTGAGCACTTCAGCAAATAAACTTTGTATATATATAAAATAGCTTGCTGTATGGATAAGGGAGTATGCAAGGATAGGGAAGTGTGGAGAAGGTAAGGATGGAGTTGGTTTTTTCGAGCTATATGCACAGTTTCTTGCCTACCCCGTTAGGGAACGGTGTGATTTGGTATGTATGTATTATCTATTAATAGGTGATCTGGCGGTCTAGAGGTAAGGTGTCAGACCTCTGTGCTGGGGGTCCGGGGCTCAATCCTTGATCCCGACACAGATTTATCTTATTGCCAAACCCTTCCTTCAACTCTGACAAGACTAATAATAATAACTGTATTACATTTGACTAAAATTGTTTTGAAACTTAATTTTAAAACTGGCATTGCGCATTAGTACAATAAAATACTGTTCATAATATTACTTAGAAATATAGCATTTCACTTTTTTAAATAAGAGGATATTACCGACACTAAATTATTTATATGAAACTCGATTCTCGATGTTCTTTAAATTGAACCATTTTGTTTACTTTTAGTAACTATTTACTAAAAAGGTTATGCTATTCCTTATAAATACTTGCAGCCATTTTATATTATCTATAAAAAAAATCATTAATTTTGAAATGACTTACTGGCGTTGAAAACAACCCCTTTATGAGGCCGTCAACTGTAGCGCTAAGATGCGTTGCAGTCGTCCAGAAATCCCGCTATTTTTAAGAAGTGATTGGTTTATTTCAAATATGGTTCATCTAATATGACTCGACGGAAACAATAAAACCCTGCATTTTAAAATATTATAACTTTAGAAATAATCTTTTAGTTTCTTTTAGACACTTTAGAATTACTATGAATTTAGGAATTGAAGACAAAAATACTTAGCATCACGTCTTACTAACCGTTCAGGTTATATGCTTAAGTACTAATTACACTAATGTGTTAGGGATTAGGAAGGTTGAATATAGAGGAATTGAAACCGCATTTGCGTCGAAGGAGAGTGGAAAATTATTGAGGAACCCCCCCNCAGTTCACCTGACAGAGATTCGAACATCGATCTCCCCGTCTTCGGCAGTCTAGCTCAACATGAAACTAGCGCGTTAGCTAACTACGCCACCGAGGCTGGTTTTGAAGAGAAAAAAAATATATCCCACCGATAAGGGAAAATTAAACTCTTAAATGCATATTATGTTTTCATGAATCCGGATTTGAGAAATAGATAAAGTTTATCGATTTAAATGTCTGGGTCTTTAGAGAACTATACCCAGGGCTCTTTGATAAATCGACAGAAGTTTGATCTAGTTTGTCATTGACCAAAGTCTCGGGGTTCGAATCTCAGAATAGTTGTATACCTTCACGCGCTGTAAAAATCGAAAGTTCAGAGTTTTTTTTAAGGCGTTCTCAGAAAGGACACCTCTCAGCTTTCCGCCTGTCATGAATAGAAAATATTTTCAATATTTTAAAACAGGAATGTCAAACCCACCGTCGGGGGATTGTTATCCTTGCAGCAGGAACTTAGACTAGGAGGAAGGGTGACATAATCAGCCGGCGCAGTCCACATCCGTGTCTCTTAGGGATCATTAGCTTTGACTTGTGGAAACACGGTAACAATACCTGACAGTCATAAAGCTACTAAAACCATTCTCATACATACAAACGTAAAGTCGTGTTGTCTGCAGCTGTCAATAGAATAGTTATCAATAATCAATCATCATCATGATGATGATGCACAGTTTACTGCCACTGGCAATCAATCGTTATCGATATAAATAATAATCATAACACCAACATTTTAGGGGTCGTACATAAACCACGTAACGCTGTGATGAGGGAGAGGGGGAGCCCTAATGTAAACATGCTGTTACATGGGGGGAGGGTGGGGTACATCAAAGTGTTACATAACACAGATCTTATACTCAAATTTTAATGTTCAAAACTAATATTATGTTCATATGTTCACCTTTGATAAACATACTTATGGATAATTTCCGAATATCTGTGGCGTTGAAAATGCAAATTTACCACTTACTTTTCGTCTATTAATATTTAGAATGCGCTTAGGTGGCAATGTCTGCCCAAGACTATGAACGCCAAGCACATTCGAAAACACATATTTTCGTGCGCATGATTGTGACATGTTTATATTCACCGCACTTGTTTAAATTTGTTCAATATATTGACCCCTTCACGTGATTTTAGTTGTATAGCAGCTGTCAGTCGAAGCGGCCTTAGTTTATAAGTATGGTTGAGTTTGAGATTCCTACTGCACATTCTTTTACATAGGCCGTGAACAATCGCTTGTGTTTATACAGAAACAAAAATTATTTCTTCAAAAAAGAGGAGACTTATTCATTGCTTGCGTAGAAAAAGCTATATCCAGAAAAAAAACTGCGGAAAAGTTTTAAAATGATGTAGTGAAATGGAAAGAAGCAAAAATACAGAATTTATCTCAAGGCAAGTTTGAAGATTCCATAAATAGTGTTATTTATTCATACCAGCAGCATGTTATGAAAAGTAAAGCTTCAGATATCATTAATTATTTTCAAAAGGTAAGTGAATTAAAGCCTATACCTTTTACCATCTGACAAATCTAGTGTGTATGTATATCAATGCAACTATTATACACCCGCTACGGTGGCCGCATTGTCTAAATTGTCATTCTCTCAGTAGACTAGACGGGCGATGTTGGGGAATTGGGATTCGATTACCAGTCAGATCTACTGAGGGTTGCTTTTCCTAAATGTTTCCCGCTCTCCCTCCATGCAAATGCTGGTAGATTTTCTTTAAAATTTAGACCTTTTTACTATGAATATTGTAGGGTGGTATAGCCAAAATGTAGTTATTCTAGTTATTTTTATTATATTTATCTAATGGAGTAGAAATGAGGAAGGTAGAATTTTAGAGGTAATCTACCCTCATTAACGGGGAGAGAGAATATCTAGGTATTGATAAGTTGACTAAAGTCAAATTGCAGATTAATCCAAAATATAATTTATAAAAGTTGTATACCTAGAATTGTTTAATTAGCTCTCTATATGATGATAATATGACTATTATAAAAAGTGCACAATATTAAGAAAGATGTCTTACCCCAGCGTCAAGCATCTGATGTGGGTACTTTAACATCATCAAAGGGCCATCCTAGTCTGCACATAGTAGTGCCATATGGCTCTTACTCAGATCGCAAACTTGACATCCATAACATAAACATAGCAGAGGTTTTTCCTCGTGAGCCTGAGTAATTATAGACCGACA
>CABFWB010003149.1:0-10709 GCA_902151455.1 Timema bartmani
CACTGTTGTTAGTAATTAAATAGTCACTCTCCCAGCTTTCCTTGTAAATTCTGTTTTCATTTTCAATTTTGCGTTTCTTTTAGTTTCCACTAATTTTTTATACACGTAAAAGACTCAAACAGCGGTACACTTCACACTCAACACAAAACAAAGCTTTCAAAATGGACAGTAACTTGTGAAACTTCACTACACGGCAAGCAAGCGCTATTGAGCGTGAGTGGAGATGGGAGGAATAGACAGCAAGCCTTGCTGGGCGAGCGATGCAGTGCGTAACTTGTAGAACGGCTGACTATTAATTATTTATCAACTTCGTTTGATCATTTTTGCCGTATGAATATTAATACATCTTTTGAACAAGCTATGAAATATTTTTCATGACTTTTCTTGAGATTTAAAAAAAAATTCTTAAAATGATTGTGCGGGTCGCAAAAAGTGGTCTCGCGGGCCAGGCCGCATGTGGCCCGCGGGCCGTCTGTTGGAAACCCTTGCTCTACAAGAAGGTTCTGGTTCCAGTTCTCATTGGGACTGATAGTATTTTACATTTGTTTCAGGGGAATTTCCACACAACCTACTTGCAAGAGCAGAAAAATATGGGGATATATATATTTAAACAGGGAAAACACAGGGAATTTTGTAATACAATAAGAAAAGGCTTAAAATTTGTAAATTTTGAGCATTTACCTACAATCTCGTGTATTGTATTGATCCAAAAATACACCATACTTTTCCCCCCAAATAAAACCACAGGATGGCTGTTATAATATTATTTTTGCACTAAAAGCAGCTAAGCCTACACCAATCACATGTAAGCTTGGCGTTGCTCTCTTATTTTAGGCAGTTCCCTCTTAACATGTTGTACGATCACCTTGTTGCTTGATATAAATACATATTTTAACATAGCCTTGTATATATTTTATTTATATTTTAATAAATTACTCTTAATTATGGCCTATATCTCTTTGAGGAAAACCTCTTTTTGCTTTATGAGGTAATTGTATTATATTTGGAAGAAGGTACAAGGGGCCATTCAAGTATTACGTAAGCACCTTAGGGGCGAAGGGGGTTCGAGCTTTGCTTATTTTTTCTGACAAGGAGGGAAGGGGGGTCAGAACAATGCAAAGATGGGAAAAGTTGAGGGAGAATGCTTCGCAAGCCGCTTGGACTTCGGGGCAGCTTCTGGCAGCAATGAAGATGCTGAGTGGCTAAACGAAGTGAACCCACCCAAAGGGGGCGGAGTCAAATTATGTATATGTACATGGCATACAATATTTTATTTTATTGACAATATGTGACATAAAAAAAATGAAACCCTTAAGTGGGTGTCGTGGTGTGCTCTCTGATTATACAACAAAATACAATGAGTGATCGAAGCAATAGAGAAAATATGTTTTGATTAGCTTTATATCTGGCCTGTTACAATGAGCCTTAATGAGAGTGCACAAGTTAATAGAGCTTTATGAGGTATGATTAGCATTAATGCAATAAGCTAGATTAGGCGGTCAACATAGAGTAATAAACCTACAACAGGATAAACTAGAGTACGAGCATAGATTCAAAAGTTATTAACAGGCTGCCATAAGTGAGGTCGTTTAGCTAAATGCAATAAAAGGCAAGATAGAATGTAGTTAGTGATAAGAGGTAAATTCATCATCCCATTAATACAAATGGTAACTCATAGCTCAAGATGTTCCATTTAACTATATATTCTGGGAACTTTGCGACTACCCTCTCATAGTTAGTTGCCCCTTCATTACTGTTTACAAACTGCGTGGATGTCAACACCACTGGTAGGGTTTGCAAGAGATATCCCTTACACTTGGGATAGAGATGTCCTAATTAGGACAACATTAAAATAATCATAAGTACACATAAATAACCCCCTTATCAAAACTTGTAAGAAAGTTATACATTAGAACACTGTCGTCTTCTTTCGCACAAACTTAAAGAAACTGTCTAAGCAGTACAAAAAGCAGTCAAATGTTAAGTGTCCAAGAGGCCAAGCAAGGACATGTCTGAAAAACAAGTAACACAGAGAAAATATAATAACAAAGAGAACATGAGACTATTTACTGGGTAAAAAGGCCTAATTAGGCCATAAACTGCTAATAGCGAACTCCTATTTTCCTGGAGTTGATGTTCCCTGGTAATAGGAGACAGAAAGTCCCATCTAAACTAAAAGAACAACTTCAGAGTGACTAGGCATAGTATTCAATAACCCATAACAACAATAGGTCATTAAGCGACAAGCAAATAATGGCTAAACCGGTAGAGGGGAACCCAAGAGAGGTAAACATTGCACTGTCATATATATATATATTTTTTTTTTTCTTCTAAAAGCTCTAGCCAACTCATTAAGCGGCACTATGCCAAACTGATTAAACTATTCTTACAAGGTATACAATGCCTCAATAAACTAGTTTTGTTCTGAAGGAACCAAATGCCCTGTAAGCTGGGAATAGGCATAACTAGGCAAATTGAACTAATAAATATTAACCTTTTACATGTATAGAGCGGAGTAGCTAAGCGATGGATTACTACTTATTAATATATAGACAACATCTTGACTAAGGTAGACAAATTGTACTCAATACGACTGCTGAAAATAAACTTATGATCTCGAAAGGGATAACAATTGTAGTGTGCTAAATAAAACAGACTATCTACCTAGCAGGGTAGACTGACCGTGTTGATACTCAGAATATGCCCCTGTAGTGGCGGAGGCTAGCTGGAGCTGATCGTAACCATGGCAGAGTTGGATGCCACGATGTCCCTGGCAGTTATCTCTTGTAGCTAGTAGATTAGACGAAGAAATAAAATGTTATTAACATGTTCAGCCGAGGAGAATGAATAATGTTCTCTATGTATTTTAGACAATATACTCCATTCACGGTAGGAGTTACTCTCTGAAAGGTCTTTTTTCCTACCAATATCCTACTATATAATAGATTTCTGGTAGGGAAAAAGGCCTTTCAGAGAACAATTCCTACGCTGAACAGACTTTATATGATGTTAAATAGGCTCCCAGATTGACACCAGAGTAGAATAGAAATGAAAGGGGGTCGACCAATCACGTCTCGGAGCAATAGCGCTCAGAGGGGTAGATGCCTGCAGCAGGTATCGGAGCATGTGCGAAGAGTACTTGATGAGAGAAGGAAAACATGAAATAATTAATTTCAGTATAGTTTTTTGTTTGTAAGTAAACACTCCAATATAGTTAAATGTGGCCCATCAGTGACGATCATACAACACCACAACTACATCGGCTAGGCCACGGTAAGTCCAATTTGATCCGTTGTTCTTGCAGAGTTGGTATTTACTTTGTGCGAGGTAGAAATAAATAACAGTGTGGGATAGTTTCAATTAGCCCGGCACAAATGAAGGGGAGAAGCCTAGCCTATAGAAGTAAGCCAAAGCTTGAGTGACCTAGTCCCCCAATTAGAAACATAATAATAATGAAAGTGTTGAGACATGGATTCAAGGACCTTGGTCACATTGATGAGCTAAGGATGAGTACGGTATAATTTAGACTAGCTGTATTCACATTTGAGTGGAGGTAGAGTGATAAAATTATTTAGACTAAACTTCCCTCAGTATACCTGACTGAAATTTAAACACCAACCTCCTCATTAGCAGAAAACATAAATATACAAGCTTTTCTTCTAGCCATTGTATGCAGGTGATATAATATTGTATTGTTGCTTTCAGCAGATACATGCTCTTGTAGTAGCAGATGACAAATGTAGCTCAAATGTGCTGCCTTCAATAATACAGGCTTGGCAAAGGAATTGCACAGTATATTCTATAAAACTTCCACATTTCTGCTGAATTTGAACCGGTCGTTACTAGTCTTGTTATTTTGACAATTTATTTAACTATATATTCACTGGAAGAAAAATAACCAGCTTACTCACAGTCCAGTTTTACTAAGAGGAGCCTTATCTGACAAAAAAGCTACTAGATCTAATTTTCACATATTCATAGCTCAAGTCATGTGATCTGCAACTGTAACTTTTGAGATTATAAATAACTATCAAAAATAATAGGGGTTTGTAAGACTTCATAACGTAGAAGTCAAAGGCTAAATCACTTTCACTTTGATTTGAAAACCACAATAACTTTTGCTCCTTCTAAACATTTTGGACAAAGAAAACTTTGAGTTATTATGAACCTATTTTAGACATCTTACTAAATATGACATAGTTCAACACATAATCATATTTAGAACAGTTATTAAACATTTATAACATAAGCATTAATCATATATAAAGTCTGTTCACTGTAGGAATTGTTTTCTGAAAGACCTTTTTCCCTACCAGAAAGGTATTATATAGTAGGATATTGGTAGGAAAAAAGACCTTTCAGAGAGTAATTCCTACCGTGAATGGAGTATAGATTCAGATATGTTGGTATAAAAGATATAATGTACTTTGTTATTTTATTTAAACCTTTCTTTAGCTTAATGTGCTGATGCTCTACCACTGATATATCAAGGTTACCCCATGTCCCATTGTTATCTTTCCACTTTATCTAAAACTTGTTTTAAAATTAAACTGTAAGAAAGGTTTGATTAAAATCTATATATTGACACTAATAAAGCCTCTTTTTTTTTTAACAAACCACATTTTTCACTGTGCCATTTTTATTTTTCAGATGGAATCTAATAATGGCACTCTAGTTTTAATTAGCAACTGATAACACATAAGATATGGGAAATTTGGCCGTATTAATGATAAAATACTGTCTGGAGGTAGTTTCACTCTAGTAATATTCCTGGAATATTGTGGCTCATATATTACATCTAGAGAGAAGAATTTACAGTATATTAAGGGTTAGTTATGAGACAGTTTGGCATTTGTATTTTATAAAATAAAGTTTTATTACTGACATAAAATACTTGTAATTATGATTGACATATACAACATGTGTTAATGGCCACCCATCTTAAAGTCCATATCTACTTTGTGCATTGTTTAGAGGTCTACTGTACATTTTAATTTACATCCATTACTGTTTCCAGCCAGTGGCTTGGCTCAGTTTTTATTAAAGCCATATATTTTCCACAACCTGCTTGCTAGGCCTGTCGTAGCTTCACATGCCTTATAATATAACTTAAGACTAGGACAGGCACAACATCCAGTCCCCGGCTGTTAATTCATCACTGTAAAAAGGTAAACCCACATTTCACCAATGATACATTTTTCGGCCATGCAGGAATCAAACCCAGGACCCTTAGCTCAATAAACAAGACACGCTACCAACTGAGCTAAGGTGTCAAATTCTACTGTACATTCTTAGACCCTAAAAAATTACCATGCACAAAGTATGTGTGTACCCACGTTTTTTATGTTGTCACACACAACTAATAGTTTGAACTCATCTTCAGACTGTCTATGTGTCTACTAAAGAAAGTTAAGGTAGCGTGACCCAGACTATTTTGTGTATAACTTGCATTCTTGAATTTAAACAAAGAAATTAGAGATGTAAAATTCTATACAATGCCCTCAGTTCTCAAAATAATCAAGAATCAATCCTAACATCATGATTTTTCATTATTCTTAACACTCATATCCCTAAAAGTTCTACCATTCCAACAAAAAAGAAAATTAAAAAATTGTGCTACTTTTATAATTTATTGGGTCCCTTACTAATTCATTTGTCGATAATTTAAGTGATGACCAATTGTAGATTTACCACACTTAAAATGATATTTGTGTTTTGTTTTGGTATGTATATATTTTTGAGAATTACATTTTTTGTTTAGTATTTTTTGCAAATAAATTAAATATGGTATTGTATATGAATAAATAACATATTTTTTTTATATAAGGTATAGTGCTTGGTAAAATATTGAAATTATAAATGTTTAATTGAAATAAAGGATGAAAAATTGTATGCTTAAATTTAAGAATCAAAATTGAGGGAAACTGAAATCATGCTATCTGTAGAATAAATACTTAATTAAAAAGACCTTGAAGAGAGTAGAAGAAAAATAAATAGCAAAAAAAACTAAAATATGGCTTTTTACAGTGAATACCCTGAACACAGTTCTAGATTCTTCCATTTGCGCTGAATGTCCTGCTCACCGTAATCTGTGAGATTTGACTATCCTAACAATGTCTTGTGATGAGAGTGGGGTATGCAACTCATCATTATGTAACCTCCTCCGCTCCTCAGTATTTTTACCCCTCTTTGGACCAAATATCTTCCTAAGGACCTTGTTTTCGAATATCCTAAATTTATTTTTGTCATGATCACATCCGTATAGAACCAATACAATTGTTTTTTATTCTGAGTTGTACATTCCTTGACAGCAGGCGAGATGTCAAGTTACATTAATAACTAACAATAAGTTATTGTTTGTTAAAATTGTTTCTAAATATTTAAACTCACAAACCATGCTACAAGCAAGTTTTAAAGGATACCTTAACATATGGCATGGTCCACAGCTCAATAGCAAACTTGGTTATTTGTTTTGGAAAATCATTAGATAAAATGAAGCATTGCTACCAAACTATTATCATTTTTAATATCCAATTGGTTCACATTTTGCACAAAATAAATTATGTGTAAACATGAGTAGATGTAAATAGTTGTTATTGAGCTCATGATCATTGTTAACATGCTTTAATTGATAATGATAGTAATTGTGTGCAAATTATTATATTAAAAATATTTTCAGATCTAAACTCTAAAGTAATTGAGAAGCTTACAATATCTAAAGAAAAAAAGAGTGGAATTTTTATTTAAAATAACACAAGACTTTTAATTAATTGTTTTGCAAATTTTTTCCCCATACACACACAAAAAAGATTCTCTTAAATTGCGTGTGTTTGTAAATAATTGTTCTATGTATTAATTTTGTGCTAATTTTACTTTAACCCTTTTAGTGCTACACCTATTCTAGAATTCGCATGCGAATAATGCCAGAAGCCTGTTGGGTTTTGTGTGCAAAGAATGCCACAGCTATTTCCTCATTTTTGTAAGGGTTTGCAAGAAAATTAACCAAACCTTTATTTATGAAGCGATTATTTTGATTTTTCTATCATTTTAATCCGCATGTACTGTTCCTTAATAATAATAAATTAATACAATTTAATTACAATTATTTAATTTCTAAGTTTAAATTAAATAATTTAATTACAATTATATAATTTCTAAGTTTTAAATTAAATTTTAAATTCTCATTATTTTTTTATTATTTTTTAAACTAAGGCTAATTAACATATTTAAAAAAATATTATATATATATTTCACTATTATTTTGTTGTAGTGCATTTAGTTTTATACAAGAAAATAAAGTTTTGAATATATATGATTATAAATAAGAATTACAGGAAATTTTATTTTATATCCTACATTAGATATTTTTGGGCCGTTATTGCTTATCTTATAGTAAGATTTATTATATTGCTTACCTCATGAATAAATATTTAGGCCTACACATAATGAATGCATTTTTCAAAAAACCTTTTATAATGAATAATTTCATAAATTTTTATATATTATATAAATTTATAAAGTTATTATGCCTGTTTACTTCATTGGTAAAGAAATCTTTTCATTCACATGACATAACATGTGGCATATAAAAATATCTATATTATTATTTAGAATATTTCGATTTGTGCACCAGATATATTTTTTGGTTGCCAGCCGCCACTTATACACAGTAAACAACGTTGGGTGAATGGCTCAACCTCACGCACTAGAACACAATTTTGTTTTGTGCCCATTTTAATGTTTAACATTAACTATCAGGTTAGTTTGGTTATCAAAACCAAAAATAAATACTAATAAACAAAAAAAAACTTAATACCTTTAATAACAATTACATTGTGTTTGGATGTATTTTCATTTTCACTATTTCACTGTAAAAGTTTCTTACAAGTTATTTAATATAATGATTTTATACAATCTAAAGAATAATTTCACTGAAATAGCACACTTTAAAAACATATGCACAACAATACGAAACTGTGTAGGAGCCATTTTGAATTGGACCACATTATTGTAACACTGAGAAAATATTCATATTTCAGCAACAATTGAGCTTTAGTGATCGCGCGTTAAGCTATCTTGTAACTTTACGCAGAACTGTGCCATGTGGTGGGTGGCATTTGGCCTCACGGAAGTGATCCGATTGTGACCTCTTATCACCATAGAGTTAATAATAATTAAATGTAACTGTAACTTTGACACACTGGAACACTGGGTCTACTTTATCGTGAAAATAACAGGTCAATAATTATGTTGGATTTATTCGAATAAAATGACACAATTACACAGTATTTAACACAGTTGGAATGATGAAAGTTTTAAATTTGGATGTTAGTTTGGCGCAGACCTTACCTACAGAGGGATTGCAGGCCAAAGGAAGCCGGCAGAGCACTTTTCTTCGGTTATAGTACAACAAGAAAACATATAGAATCTTCCAGTTTCGTGAAATTGCACCGGCTTTCATCAGATTTTAAAATGAGGAAATAAAAAACTTCCCAGAACAGTTTACTAGGCATACCTTGTGGACATTTTACTAGGAAGAGGGGTTTAAACCTGTTAACAAAAGCTAAGATTTTTATGATGAATTCACAAAGACTTGTCAACAATATAAAAGATTAAAAGGGCCACCTGGCCTTTAAATCAGTAGAGAAGATATTAACACTTAAGGAGTCAAAAAGTTTAATATTATAAAAGTGTCCATTAACTTGAAATAATATATTAAGGGTGGAAACTTTTAATTTGGAATAATATTAAAGGGGAAAATCTACATCATTAAAATCTTGGCGTCATATAATCCCTATGTTGGTCACCTTCTTTAATATTTTCACTGACATATAAAATATAATGCCTTCTTTTTTAAAAAAAATTGATCATTTATTAGTAAGAACTCAATAAACCTCAGTAGAAAAAATTCTTGATTTATTTTCGTATCAATGAAAATGATAAAGAAGGTGCCAAACACTGTCTATTTTACAATAAAATTAGTTAATCAAAGAGAGTAGGAATAGTTTAAGATTGCTTGACTCCTTTTGAGAAACTTGTGTTTGCTTCAATTCTAGGGGGGTCCAAGTATCCTAATTTATCATGGTGCAATATCAGGTGGAATAAGATTGATTAAAAGTTGACTCTAGTTATAGTTTCAGTTGAAAATAATTCTTAGCTTATCTATATTATTAAAATGAACAGTTTGTCTGTCTGCCATGGGCATTGCGCGATATCTACTGCACGCAGAGGTCCGAAAATTCAAAATTGGTAGCACCTGTGCACAAACATGTGCACCTTGAAGCTGGAATATTTTTTTTATTTTTTAAAATTTATAAAAAACTTAGAATAAATAAAAAGAAGATACTCTTTTCTGTCTCTTTGAAGCAAATAAAAGTGTTGCCCAGGCTATATGGGGCCATGCATGTATTATGTAATGCAATTTTAGGCCTTTTTTTGACCCCTTCCTTCCCCCATATCACGATCTGTAACGTTTTGTCAAACCCCACCCCCAACCCCCTTAAGTTTTAATCCACAACAAAACTATCCCAATAGCTAAGACAGGTAGATGTTTATTTCACATCCACTCTTCATACAAATGTGAGTACATTTCCTGTAAAATACCCTTCTCATATTTAAACTCATGTGTTAAGTTATTAAAAATCCTTGTACGAAACCCACAACTAAATAAACAGCCCCAACAGGCAAACACACATAAAAACAGTTCATCGACATGAGATACATAATTGACATTGGTGAAGTGATGGAAAACTTATATATCAAGGTTACATCACTTGCAAGACAAATAGATTGCTCAAATTGTTTAGAGGTCCACTATCATGGATGGATAAAGCAACATTGTTTTGGGTGTCATGTATTTAAAATAAATCAAACATCAATATGTCGGTTGACCTAACATGTTGGAATAAACGATAACGGCAAGATACCAGAGGGTCCAGAATGATGCAACATATTATGCTGGTTCTTGGTTTAACACTGGGGTCATGAGTTTCATCATAATAGTTCATGAGGAAGATTTTCCTTTGAGGTGGATACAATAATTTTATCCAGATAAGGTAATATAAAAGATAATATTTGATAACAGTTCCATTGCAATGAATATTCTAATACAATATGGTCCAACCCATGGCACAAAACCTGTTTTATTTTGATCTGCCAATCTCAATTTTTTTTTAAATAAATTATAGCCCTGATCTGCATTATCAAAAAACTCTTGGCACAAAAATAGTCTCAGTGATGTCTCTAACAATATTGGTATGGTCATAATACTACTATACTGTACTTATTTATTGTTTCTAAGTTGTTTTTAATTAAAGGTTTTGCTTGCTCATTACCATCATCTTTAATTTTTCTTGAGGTCTGCAATGTGTGCTGCTTTGTTCAGATTGGCCCGCAAGTTAAATGATGGACCATAATCTTTTAATACATTAAACTTAAGACTTAACAATAGTATTATTTTTAGATATGGTATTTTTTTAAAGTAAACCTAGGCAGTTGACCAGTACATAAACAAACAATTATAATATCAAAATCATAGAAATAACCATAATATATTATATTTAAATTACATTAGACTGGATTGCTGGTGGCGTTGATATTGGAGATAGAATCCTGGTCAGGTGTACTGATGTTTTTTTTTTTTTTTAAAATTATTTCCCCCTTTCCCTTTTTACAAATTCTTGTACTTTTCTTTTAAAATTCTTCCTTTC
>CABFWB010003149.1:13363-28085 GCA_902151455.1 Timema bartmani
GTAGCCCAACTAAGCTATGACGATAATCCTGGTCAGTGATCGTGGCCCAACTAAGCTATGACGATAGTCCTCCTGGTCAGTGGTCGTAGTCCAACTAAGCTATGACGATAATCCTGGTCAGTGATCGTGGCCCAACTAAGCTATGACGATAATCCTGGTCAGTGATCGTGGCCCAACTAAGCTATGACGATAATCCTCCTGGCCAGTGATCGTGGTTCAACTAAGCTATAAACTTTTGGGTCAAAGGGTCCCGTGGCTAAACTGTTATGTGCCGATCATCTCTGAGGAAACTGCATGGCTACTATCGGGAAACAACGCTGTCATTGTCTTGTTTTCTTGTGATCAATCTTCTCTAAAGTTTAAGACAAGTTTCACAACGCTGGTTAGTCGAAGTTGCAAGTAACTCCTTCTTGCCTCAGCACACCACCTTCAGACATAACTGGAAGCGAGGAGACTTGGCAACAGTTAAAGGACCGGCTACACGGAGCCGCACCGCACCGGCGCGGACGAATCGTCGAGAGAGCATTGCTCCGGACTTTTGCGGTGCGGTGCGGACCTTGTAGCCACCTACCACCGGAAATAAATGTTCGGGAGCTTCCGAATGTTGTTTTCATACTAACTCTTAAGCACTGTAGGGAGGGGCGAAACAGTGATTTTACGATATCGGTGATCACAGTGACCTTGATTTTAAAAGAGCAGTGATTTATACCAGTGATTATTCAAAATGATTGGCAGTCACTGTGTCAGCACTTGTAAAACTAGGCATTTCTTTCACAGCCATTGCACGTGTGACGCTGTAGTCATTGTTTCCAACATTACGTACAAGATAAACAATAATATATTCAACAACTTATTGAACTACAAACATTCTTCTTCTTTGTTATTAGCTAGCTTAAAATTTTACTCTTAGTAGTTAATAGCTAACTTAATTTTATGAAGATAGGTGAAAACCTATGCAAGTAAAAACCAAAATACAAACCTATTTTGTAATAGAACTCAGTCTATAAATAATATAAAAATTGTTTTCTTTTTTTGTTACAATAATCTTATGCGTGGTTTAATAAAATGAATTAGTTAAAAATCCTACGTGATGTGATTGTAAATAAATTCACTTTAGGTGCGGTGCGGCTTGTGTAGCCACTTGTTAGAAAATGAGGTGCGGTGCGGTGTGGCTCGTGTAGCCACTTGTTAGAAAATGAGGTGCGGTGCGGTGCAGCTCGTGTAGCCACTTGCTAGAAAATTAGGTGCGGTGCGGGTCGGCTCCGTGTAGCCACTTGCTAGAAAATGAGGTGCGGTGCGGTGCGGCTCGTGTAGCCACTTGCTAGAAAATGCGGTGTGGTGCGGCTCGTGTATCCACCTGCTAGAAAATGCGGTGCGGTGCGGTGCGGCTCGTGTAGCCACTTGCTAGAAAATGAGGTGCGGTGTGGGTCGGCTCCGTGTAGCCATAGCTTATCAGAGAGAGCGAAGATAAAGAAAGCTCTTCTCCATAAGACCTGCAGTTCCCTCAGAAGTGATATAGGGTGTAGCCTTCTATTCGCGACTGACAAGTCATCACCGTGAGCCGTGATAATGCGTGTTTTACTATCACTGCGGATTGACACTAGTTTCACAAACGTAGCATCGTAAAAAATATGACAAACTGATTAGTTTATCACCAACGCTCTGATTTTGATGACATCACATTTTTTCTTATTATTCTTCTTCTTTTATACATCACAGACATTTCTCATGTGTAGTCTATATAAATTATTCTGTTCACGATCTGGTTGTAAAAACTTTTTTAAAGTTATCTAGTTTTTTTTTTTTGCAATTTTATTTTAAGTCATGATTTGCGTTATGGAGTCATTTTTAGGCATCTACGTTGAATAAATATCTTTGTAATAGGTACTTACTTACCTATTTGCAGAGGCGTAGCTAGGATTTTTTTTTTCGGGGGAGGCGGGGATATGAAATTTAATTTCGACAAAGAGTTACATAAACATCTAGGTTTTGATTTTACATAAGAATTAGAAGACAGTGTCCATCCACACTACAGACTGCGGACTAAATACGTAAGCAGAGCAAGTAAATTTCTTTAACTGTCAGATATCCATTCGTAATAAAATTCGAAAACAAATTTGGGGTGCTAGGCAGGGACGTAGCCGGGGGGGGGNAGGTGAAATTGACTAAAAAGATTGAATATGAAACATTAATATAATTTAACATAATATTTCACTAAAGGTGAAATTGACTAGAAAGATTGAATATGAAACATTAATAAAATTCAACATAATATTTCACTAAAGGTGAAATTGACTAAAAAGATTGAATATGAAACATTAATATAATTTAACATAATATTTCACTAAAGGTGAAATTGACTAGAAAGATTGAATATGAAACATTAATATAATTCAACATGATATTTCACTAATGGTGAAATTGACTAGAAAGATTTGATCAGCAGTCTTGTCTATTGTGAGCGTGAAACATTTTAGACCACGTGGCCACCGAAGGTAGTGATTGTTTTACTGACGCTATAATTGTGTATTTTTACTTTTGTTGTTTTAATCACAGCTATGATCAGCATCTGTGATCATGTGGTCTAATGCGTCGCCCTCGTACTCAACGGGAGCATCGGTATTGGGGAGATCAAAGTTTGAATCTTGGTCGGGTGTACTGAGGGTGTTTTCCCCTGAATAGTTTTCCAATCTCCTTCCACGCAAATACAAGTACTCCTCCAAATTAAACCTCTCTAATCCCTAACACATTAGCGTAACTAGTACATATACGGGTAGTCCGAAGATGTACCGACAGAGAGGAAGAAAGGGTTAAAGAGCTTTTTCTAAACACTTGGTTATATTACGCCACCGGTGTAGTTTTACGACTATTTAAAATTACAGAAATAATATTTTGAGGCTAAGCAATGTGATAAAAAACTTTTTTATTTTTTATTCTACAAAAGGGGTGCTCTTGCAGCAAATATATTTTCATATATCACTACAGCATTTCATAAATATAATATCCATTATAGTTTGCAAGCTTATCAAGTTGGGGATAAATTGTTTTTATGTTGTGACTATTTTGTTCAAAAATTCGTGTTATTTTTCTGGTAATTTCCTTGACACGCCTGTAAGGTAGGCAACCAAACTGACTTATGGGCCCCGCGTGATCACGTTTAGCACATACCGTGCTAGTAAAAAATCCAATTAAAATGAGCCGAAAGATAAATTATATGCAGTAAAGCGACAATAATTTGGACGGACTGGGAATCGAACCAGTCCAAATTATTGACTGGTCCGGATTTTCGAAAATACAGTTCCCATACCAAAAAAAAAGAACATAGACGGAGGATACGTACGAAAACCCAGTGTTAAAGTGGAAGCATTTTCACTTTATTTAACAACTAAATTATAAATTTTTTGTTGTTGCTAAATATCTTATATTCTGAAGCAATATAATAAGGAAAAAAATATAACAACGAAAAAAGTCTAAATTTTTTTAACTAGAGTTGAGGTGCGTTTTTTGGCGGCCATGTCTCTCATACACACTGTGGTTATTTTTATAAATACTATTTTTTTCTTGGTGATCAGGATTTTTGACGTCTGAATTATCGAAGCTCTATTGTAGTCCAATTTTCATAAGAAAGCTCACGTATTCATACGTCAAGTCATGTGATATGCAGCTGTCACTTTTGATAGAAAGTAGCACCACTTATAAACTAATACTAATAATATAGCATAGTGTTATAAATGTTCACAGCAAAAAAAAAGTTTGTTTTTATAAAAGGCCCGTCTTATGAAAATTGGACTATACCCATACCGGTGGCCACACAGTGTAATGTGTTAAGCTCGAAAAACACTGGTTAGCTGGATAATGAGAGGTCAAGTTCGAATCTCGATCGAATGCACTGGTGATAAGTTTCCTACATGTGATTTTACCATCCCCTCTTCACGCTATTGGGGCTGCATTTCCTTTAAATTACCCTCTCACAACCCTATAAAATTAATCGTTAATAATATTGGTGACGAGTGTGCTTACGAAAAAAAAGGCACATATCAGTAGTTTTACAACAAAATAAGCATTCTAAGACTAAAATAATCTGTGTTTAACGTTTGCTAATAATTGGATGATCCATACGTCACGGGGAAAAATAAATTTAAGTTAGCAATAATTTGATGACGATATAACAAATACACTAATCTATATTGCTGAAATAAAAATGAATAATACGTTTAAAAAGTGTTTACGAAATTGAGAGCCCTAGGTCAAGATTTTATCATCGTGACTTGTCACAATAAAGTCTAAGATACAAGGAATTGCACATCAAAATTATCTTGTGTGTGAACTGAGTCCTACTACCATTTAGAGTTATTTTCTTATATTTACATCGCCCGGCACCTTAGATCAGTCGGTATTGTGTCTGTCTATTGTGTACTGAAATAAAGGCTCCGAGTTAGATCCCCAGTATGGCCGAAAACTCTTATCATTCGTGAAACATGCGTTTCCTCTTTCACAGTGATTAAATAAGAGCGTGCATCACATTTCAATCAACTCTGTGATAGTCGGCTGAAAATCGTAAATCCACCCGATCACGCACGTGGATAATTTCTGATTAAACATTAATATAAATAAATAGTCAATAGAAGTTCCTGATACAGAACATTATTGAAATATTAAGTAACATTTGGATAAAGACTGCATTGAAAAGGCCGTTTTTGACCATTTTAGAATGGCTTCACAGATAAGCGCTGTGCACAAATCTTCATTCTGTCATAATAGAGACATACTGTGGTTATTAACAAGAAAATTTGTCTCTCTGTCCCCCATTGTCATTTCGAGTAATCATTCAAATACGAATGAACTGCACACATTTCTGACATATCGTAGATGTTTTATTTTCTCTTTTACTCCCAGACCTCGCGCGAGCCGGGAGCTGAGCTGGGCCTGCTATGATGAACGCTCTTAGGGTGTAGACGATATACTTTCAAGTCTTTAACACTCCAAGGACTCGCCTTGGTGGCCACATGGTTTAAAATCTAAAATACTAGTTCACACTGACAAACAATGCCCGAATATAAAAGTCTGCAAACAAATGCGGGCACAAAAATTTCCGCAGACAATAGCACTGGCCAACTGCATTCTTGTATTTACGAGAGCAGCGTATAAATATCCCGGGCAAT
Source organism: Timema bartmani (assembly GCA_902151455.1). Taxonomy (NCBI): domain Eukaryota; kingdom Metazoa; phylum Arthropoda; class Insecta; order Phasmatodea; family Timematidae; genus Timema; species Timema bartmani. Next base: position 18,526 of record CABFWB010003149.1, read on the forward strand.
GTATGTTGGCTGCATTGTCCACATTGAAAAAACATAGTGAGTTAAATGTCTCTCAGAGAGGTAGCTGCTGGAGTCTGAGCCGGTTACATATATTTATTTTTACTAATTTATTTATTTGAGGGAATTTCACGAGCACTTTCTGAACCGACTGATAATATCAACACACGAGGATTTCTATGAGTGAGAGCGACAGGGCCTACCAATTTAGCCAGGAAAACTATTTTAACATATCTTCAAGGTTTCTTTTACATGCCACAATTGACATGGAACCGTCGGCTTTATTTTACCTACGAAGGAAGTTGTGCTACGGATTTTTTATCGCTCAAGAAAAATTCACCGACCCCGGCTGGGTTTTAACCCATAAACATCAGGTCCTGAGGCGAGAAACTTACGACTACATATTATAGTGCTAGATGTCTGCAAAAAGAAACCAACTTCAGAGCGATGATACCTGTCATAGTTCGACTATCTGTAACTCTAAAGTGCAAATCCTCGACCAAGGCCAAGGTTTTTTTTTAAATCCCACATCGCCCTATCCCTGGCATGTCTTAACCTGTCCAAGGCGTAAGGAAGGTCCTTCAGAAGGTGTGTTGGAGGTGGTTAGAATGTTTATCCACTATCTTCAAGGATGAGAAGTGTGTCGTATTATATTTTAAGGTTGAACCTTGAAAGCGGCTATGGCTTCGGGTGGTCTCTAACAGACAAAGAAGATAGAAAATTGACGTTCAGAAAGTACACGTGAGGATCAATGGTGTTGGCCTGAAAGGGAAAATTATGATTAAAAATGCTGATTTGTTGTAGAGTGTGTGGTATGATCAATAACCTACTCTTCGCTGATAAGTGTAAGATGATTAAATGTTTAGCTTTAGTGAAGGAGGTAAAGGTTTTTAAGAGGAGAGGAGAGACAGAGGAAGCACATTTTTTAGACTTGCAAGAGTCTGTCTGGAAGGGTTCACCTCGTAGATATATCCGATGTGTATGACGCCATCAGTAGAGAAGGAGGTCATCCGTAATGCCTGTCTGAACCTGCTTCAAGGAATGGGCTGAGCCCCCTCCCCGATGGGCTGGTGTGGTAAAGTCGTGTCAGCAGGCTGATGTAGAGGGAGTGGGGAGAGGGGTGATGCGGGAGAGTTGGGGAGGAGATGATGAGGGCTACCAAGGGAGTCATCTGGTAGCAGAGTAGGATGATGATGATGATGATGATGATGATGAGACAAGGGTCTAGTGTAAGGAGATGTTGGATGAGGGATATCGCCGTTATGAGTTCTGGATGTTCTGGGAAGAGAAGAGTGAAGAGGGTTGCCAAGGATGCTGGATGGTAGGACCGAATGATGTGGTGACGGAGGTCTAGTGTGCGGGAGGATGGAAGGGATTTTCCGTTAGGGGTTGGTTGTTGTGTTGCAACGCTTGTAGGTAAGTGTGTATTTTGAAGGTGACGTGCACAGGTATTCACCCAGAAAGAGAATGGAGAAACCTCCCATCCTATGTTCATGAGTGAGAAGGCTTTTGTAAAGCGATTGGTTAAAGCTTAAGCTCCTGGACGAGGGTGGTTAAAGGGGTTGGAGAGTGGAATCCCACTGCTTTGGGTTCAAGTACTCAGGTGAGAAACTGATATGAGGGTAAAAAGTGGGAATCTTGAAGAATTATTTGCAAGGAAATCACCGCTAGAAAGTATGGGTGTGAGGTGAAAAAAATTTAAAAGGGTTAAAATGGGGTGAGGGAGTAAGGGTATGAAATGCAGCCACCCATGCAAGAGTATTACAAAACAATAATAAAAATAATAGAAAATAAATAAAATGAGCTGAAAATAGGGTATGGGGTGTCTGGGTGAAGGAGGTTTCCCGGGGGTGGTAGAGAAAATGGATCTGATTTGCATAACCTTACAAGTAAATGAGGTTATCAAACCAGTTCAAACATGTTCAAATATAGAGTTAGTAGTAACAAAAATGTTGATACTATCACAAAAACTGGTGTGGCGAGGAGATAAAGATGAAACAAAGGGAATAAATCATAAACATTAATAGATTCCAACAGGTTTAGACATGATCGGCCGTGAACAGTTATAATTATTTTTAATGATCTGTCATGCTCAGTAATGATTAGGGTATGATCGGTTGTTATCTGTCATGATAGGCTATGTTCACGTTCAGAGATGTTCAGACAAGTGTTAAGTCATCAGGTAGGGGGGCAGCCGTATTGGATCTGCCTGCAGTGGTATTTACGTCAGAGATAGTCAGTAAAATCCAAACGGATGATACCAACGCAATGTGCTAGTGTCGTAGGGAGATGAAAAGAAGAAAGAGGGAACACAACGCGTAACCCCAGTAGGAAATTCAATCATCAAACGTGTTCAAACCAGTTCAGAATTAGTTTGAAAATGAGGCCCTACACCAAAAAACGGGGGGAGCGGGGGATTTACCAGTATGGGCTCGAGTTGTCGCGTAATAGATCTAATATCTTGGATTTGCACATCACGCTATAAGTTTTAGGGGAGATCATCTTGAATTTCCAACGTGTTCGTACATGCTGACATGTTTAGACATGTTAATAAATAAATTAATCACCTGACAATCAATAAATCAATATTGTTGAGACCTGTAGATACCTGTCATAGCATGTCGAATATTCTAGATGACTGTCAAAATTCAAAAATTCATAAAGGCCTACCTGTACGAGCACGCACGCCTGAAAAGTGGTCCAGAAGCCCCTTTTTTACACTACTATTGTCATATAGGATATTTTAAGAACATACGATAATTACACAAGGAGAAGTGGTTAGGGTCATTAGCACCTTGAAGTTCGTGGACTACGTACGGCTGGTACGGGATTCCGTCACTCCAAGAGTTTATTATCATCAACAAGAATTTATAACGTACACTTTATGAACCTACTGTTTATAACTAATTTAACTATAAAGAAAACACAACACCAGTCCTCCGACCCTCAATTAATGTATTATGGAAGTGAAACTCCAACCCAACAATAATAAGTGTTTCGCCCGAACCGATAATCGAACCTGGGACCATAGGTTCTATGAATAAACGTGCTATCAACTGAACTAAGTAGTCGGACCAACCAGCTATTTTGAGTATTAAATCCAGAGCTGTGGCTAGTATGAAAGAATAGGGTAAAGAGTCAGAGGGCCCCAAAACACAACCTCTCCCTGTAAGCAGTGTCGAAGTGGGGGTCTCAGGGCGGTATACAATGCGGGGGTCCTCACAATCCCAAGTAAATCATATCAAAGCGTTAGTATTTATTAATTAGGCATACCAGGAAACATAGAAAACCTTACGTACACCCTCATTTGCCTATAAGATACAAGGTCTAGGCGCGCTTTCGATGTTCTCCGCGAGGAAATGACACATTTGAGAATGTAGTATTTGGGTACTTGGCATAGTTTGAGAAAATCTGGCATGTTATGTTGATATACCAAGTTTGGACTCTTTCTTCAACGGTGATCAATTTTCAAAAGGTTGTTGAATTTGCACACCAAATACTATGCGCAGTGTTTGGCAGAATATATGTAGCCCTATTTTAATAGTTGTTTTCTCACATGAAAGTGAACCAAAAACCCCGTAGGTCCCATCTTACGAAACCCGTATCACACGACACTAGCTCGTACTTGAAATCCAGTGTGCTAGCTAGCACGTCATCATCTAGCGTCGTGTGAATTAGAAAAAGTATACTGGTTCTGCCTCTTGGTACTGGCTACCATACTAGTTGTGAGGATAGAACAGGTGCTATTTTCGTACTAGTTCTGACACTAGTCTGTGTAATTCGACCAATCAATGCGCGCTGAGACTGTATGTAGAGAAACGGTAGAAATGGCGTCAACATGGTCATCGGATGTGATTTTGCTGTTGGCAGAAAATTATTCTAAACATCCTCGTTTATATAATACCAAATTGCCACAATATGACAATATATTTAACATATATTTAATTAAAAACATGTCGTCTAAAAACGACAAACTGTGTTCCAGACCCAATTTTAATCTAAATAAACTTGATAGCATGCCAACCTTGGGAGGTTGCTTTTTTAGAATATAAAGTGTGCGTAGGCCTAAAAAAGAACATGTGTGTGTCAAGGATACTGTACTTGGACAACCATGGGCTTAGGGGCCTCTGACCACATCGTACATAAATGAATACAAATTTGGGGAGATACTAAACGTTAGAGTCACCTCGAATGTATCTTACCTAACCTCCAAATGTATAATTTTTAGCATCCCGCGACCATTATTTCGTCTTTCCAGCTAGTCCCGTGTCCATATTTAATTTTCAATATCATTATTAATAATTAATGGAGCTGCTGCACCCAAAATTAATAGCTGACGTTCCATAAATATTTGCACTAGAACCTAGTACCAAACTAGCAGCGTGTGAAAGCAGCGTGTGAATACTCTAGCCCCGTTTCTACTGTACTAGCTAGTATACAGATATCTAGGCGCTAGCTAGCACACTTGATTTCTAGTAAAAGCAAGTGTCGACTGTCGTGTGATAGTAGCTTTAATTGTAAACAATTATTAAAGTGACTTTGGCAGAAAATTTAAAGACCAACCATCACACCACTCGTTTCGGTGGCCACATGGTCTATCACGCTACTCTCGCAGACTGCCGATGACGGGGATATCAAGATTAAAATATAGGTCGGGTATACTGACGGTAATATTTTCCAAAATAGTTTTCCAGCCCTTCCTCCACACAAATGCGGGTAAACTTTCTATGGATATAACATTCCTAATCCCTAAAGCCATTAGCGTAATTAGTACATACGCGTATAACCCGAACAGGTAGTAAGAAGCGGTGTTAAAAAAAATTAAAAAATCACACCGTTGCTGCGTAACAAAATTTAGATTTATTTAAAAAAAATATAGGCTGAGTCATGTTTAAAATAGGGGGCTTACTTTTTTTTTGTAGTAAGAAAGTAATAATGGTAATGATAATATTGATGGTAATAATAATAATAAAACTAGCGTGTCTGGGCTAATCAGTCTACGGAAAGATTAGACGCTACTAATGTACCGTTGCCCAGGAGAAGGCCGAGTGTACTAATCGTACATCCCTTTCTTCCATGTCCCGATGATATGAGGGAATGATGATAGTGAATATGAGTTGAAACCAATGAAGATCTAACCTATACCCAGATTTTGGTTGGAAGAACAGTAGATAAAATTCAAACATATTTAATTGCGGCCAACATTGATAACATTTTACCATATTATTTGTGTTATTTTGTAGGTATTGATAATATCCATCAATAGTGACAGCTGCAGATAACATGACTTGATGCGTGGATATGTTAAAATTGTTTTAGTAACTTTAGTAACTAACCTCTACTGTTCTTCCTACAAACATCATACTATACCTTAAAGTGTGGATGTAGGGAAGGTGAGGGTTTTTATAGTTTTTATACCAAAACTTTTTTTAGTCAAAATAAATTAAATATTGCTTAGGTACAAACATAAAAAGAGTTTAATTTTCTTCGCATGGCGATAGCAACATTTATTGAATATTTTGTCAAGGGTGTCCTGAAATTTAATGACAACATTTTCCCTTAGTTTAAAAAGTTTATCATCAAATAATAACATGATATTGACAGATATTCAAGAACTGTTAATGTCAACATGTGAATAAATTACTAACCTCTGTTTGTACTAAAGCAATATTTTATTTATCTTGGCAAAAAAAAAAGCTATAGAAACTAAATAAGACTGGCCATTTCTTGCGTCTCCTAGATCCCCAACTTAGCCCTAATTAATCAAACCCTAGAGACCATGAGAGTTATTAAATTTTCGAGAAAAATCCCCCGATCCTAGCCAGAAATCTAACCTGGGACCACTGGGCTAGTAGCTAGGGGCTCTCTCTGACTATTGTACCATTAGGCCGGTAGTAAGAAGGTAATACATTGTAATTGTCCTTATTTAGTAACATTAATATATTTTTTTAACTATGCCCCCTGAGTATTTTCAATAAATCATCAAAGTTGGTTGTCTTTGTGATCAAATGAGTTTGACACGTCTACTCTACAGACCTAAAATAAATATATGTACATACCTTATCAAGTCCGACACCTTAGCTCAGTCGGTAGCGTGTCTACCTACTCAGCTAAGAGTCCCGGGTTCAATTCCTGGCATGGCCGAAAAATGTATCATTGATAAAAATATGTGTTTACTCTTTCACATTGATAAATTAACGGCCGGGGACTGGATGTTGTGCCTGTCCTAGTCTTTAAGTAAGATTATAAGTCATATGAAGCTACGACAGGCCTAGCAAGCAGGTTGTGGAAAATAAATGACTAGAATAAAAAAACTGACCCAGACCACAGGCAAGAAACAATAATGGTGTTAAAAAAACCTTATTACGTCGTTGCCTTACAAGGTAGACAAGAAACTGTTTACTAGAGCTTAAAAAACAACTACGCACTTAATCCATCCTTACTAACTTTATACACACTTCTCTATCCTTGCATTCTCCCTTCGCTTCAACGACATCCATACACCGAGTCATACATGCTATTTTATTCTTAAAACTATAAATGTTTCTCTTTTTCACACATTCGTCTACAACATTTAGCCACGTCTTACATGGCCTACCCCTTCTTTTCTATCCACACACTCTACCTTCATAAGGTCTACATTTGCCTCGTCACTCGAGCCACACTCATCCTCTCAACATGCCCAAACCAACGTAAGACACTTCTTTCACATTGACCTATTGGATTCCCTATAAAACTGCACTCCTTCAGCACCCATTCATTACTGACTCTGTCCATATGAGTTTTTCCAAATACATAAATAATAATAGTAATAATAATAATAATAATACTTAGCACCGCGTCTTACTATCCATTCGGGTTATATTCTTTAAGTACTAGTTACGCTAATGGGTTAGGAATCGGGAAGGTTGAATATAAAGGAAGTGAACCCGCATTTGCGTAAAACGAGAGTGGAAAACCATTTAGGAAAATCCACTCCCAGTTCACTCGAGCGAGATTCGAACCTTGATCTCCCCGTTCTCAGCAGTTTAGCTCAACACTAAACTAGGGCGTTAGCTAACTACGCCACCGAGACGGGTCATACATGAATACACACATAAAAAAATAGATGATTAAGCATCAGTTCCGAAGAAAATGATATTGTTACCTTTATTTGATTGTGGCAAACAACAATAAGATATGATAATCTAACCTTGATAAAGAAAACCAGAAAAACAAGACATTCTTATATTGTTTGTTACGTCAGGTTAGCAACGAAGCAAGTAGAAACACAAGACGTAAACAAAACGATAAGCATGAGAGAGAGAGAGAGAGAGAAAGAGAAAGAGAGAGAAATAAAAAAACCGTGGCGAAAAACGCGAAAGACTTGAGCAAGTCACAGTAAAGTGGTGGGGGATATGGGAGGAAGGGAGGGATCGAATCTTCTGTGTGATGATATAAGGAGAGTGAAAGCCAGTTCCTCACAAGTCAGCTCTTACAGTCAGGTCAAGGAACGACGGACTCACCGACAACGAACGGAGGCGTAATAAGGTCAAACCTCACTTCCGTGCGAACAACTTTCCAGGAGCGAGAAACTAGTTGAACATTTAGGTAAGAGTCAATATTTCAACTACTACTAATGTGTTGGATGTTTTCTTTTAGCACCGTGTCTTACTAACTGTCCGGGTTATATGCTTATGTACTAGTTACGCTTATGGTTTTTAGGGATTAGGAAAAGTTATATTTAGAGTGTATCCGCATTTGCGTGGAAAACCATTCTTGGAAAAATCACCCTCAGTACACCCGACAGAGATTCAAACTTCTATACCCCCGTCCGGCAGTCTAGTCCATTAGGAGAGAAGCGCCTTAAACCATGCAGTCACTGAAGCGGTTGCATATGTATTATGTTTGGGATGAGTACGGTTGAATGTTTGAGGAATTGTGGGAGGAAGATGGGAAAACTCACCTCAGTACACCTGACTGGGATATGAACCCTGATCTCCCGGTTTTCGGCAGTCTAGTTTAGTGAGTGACGTCTTGGACCATGCGGCCATAGAGGTGGGTGTTTCATATATTATAAGAGTCACTTCACCGGCACTGCTGGTCACGGTGTTTTAAGTATCAGGCTCGTAACGGGCTGGGTTGAAATTGGAGTGGAGGGCGAGGCTTGAATCCTAGCCGGGTGCATTGAGGATTCAGGTAGTTTTATTTGGGATTTTCAATTCTCTCTCCAAGCTAGATACTGTGAGTGCAGTTACTCTAAAAACTATTCTACCACAAGGACTAAATGGTTTCTTTTTAGATTTGAAAGTTCAACTCCGAGGCTATTAATTATTAATTTAAGAGTTAGGTATGAGGAGGGCAAATAACAGGAAATTCACCTACATTATCAAGGAAATGAGAGTGGGGAAAACCCACGAGGATAGATAACATGTTGAAAATCAACCTCATTGCACCCACACACATTCGAACCGCAGCCTTCCAGTCACCGGAAATTCAAACATTAAAAAGATCAGATTGAAAAGAAGCGAGAATAAATTTGAGGAATAAAAATAAATCTCTTTAAAATTCATGATCAACACTATTTTTTTTAAATAAGACAATGATTCCAATTTTCGCTATTGAACTTTTAAGCACAATCTTAATACTAGTTTTTTTTTACTCCACTCCGCAATAGCTCCATATATCTTTGGACCAAATATCTTCCTAAGCACCTTGTTTTCGAGCCTCCTAAATTTGTTTTCGTCATGTAAGATAAGGGACCACGTTTCACACCCATTGAGAATAACCGGTAAAATTATTGTTTTGTATATTCTGAGTTTTACATTCCTTGAAAGCTGGCTTGATATCAATAACTTAATGAACGAGTAATATCATGCATTTCCCGACTATGCTTTTCCTAATTTCCACTCTAAAATCGTTGTTGCTAGTTAAAATTGATCTTAAATATTTAAACTCATTAACCCTGTCAAATTTATTAGGCTATGTTTTTGGTGGGTCTTGTGGCCCACCTCCCCTAATTTCTCTATTGCCCTTCAACCCATGCTTACACTAATGTACCTTGATTCTCTTAAGAATATATATTTGAAGCACCTTTTAGAAAAAATATTTTTTTTTGAGACCAACATTGATAGTATTTTACTATATTATTAGTTTTATTTTTAGGTATTGATAATATCTAGCAAGGCGACAGTTGTAGATCACATGACTTGACGTATGAATACTTGAAAGTAGACCTTGTAACCAGTGGTGCACCCAGAAATTCTCTTTGGGGGGGGTAAAAAATTAAGCTTGTGCCCATAATTATTTCAGAGAGGGGAGGTGGTGTTTTAGGGGGGCACATATGGACAGCGATTTCAATAATGCAAATAACCTTGGTTTAGATACAATGTATTAAAGCTATTTTTCGTTACCTTTTCGAATTTGTAAATTTTGGGGCAATTTTAACGTGTACAGTGTAATGGTAGGCTTACTATAGTATAGTCCCCCACAAACCGGGAAACTGTTAGTGTTTAATTACTCCAAGAGAAGAATCAGTGGTGGTGGAACCATATTTGTTTAGGGGAATAAGGGGGGGGGGGGGG
>CABFWB010003149.1:28506-59796 GCA_902151455.1 Timema bartmani
CTGATAACTTTTCTAGATATAATTTTTGTTTATTCTTAATAAAATCGGGATGTACTCATATAAAAAAATGCAGCGAGTTTCTTACCAAGGATTGTGTTTAAGGTGCCGGTTAAAGGAACTTACCGACCCGAAGCGACCATGTCTGTGACGTTGAGGAATGTCCTCATCAGCGATGCTGTGGATCCATTGTGCGTACAACTGTTGCAGGAGCATGGGATCAACGTCACTTGCAAGTACAAGCTGCCCAAGGAGGAGCTCCTTAAGGAGATCAAGGTGAGTGCATCCTTAGCTACAGGGTGGGAGCCAAACTTATTGTGCTCTAAGTCAGAATAGTAATATAGATTTACTATTGGTCGTCTGTATTATAACAATCGTAGCCCAGTAGTAGAAATATTAGCCAGTACTAATGTACCGTTGCCCAGGGGACTCCTGAATGTACAATCGTACGTCCCCATGAGATGAAATGATGGTGATCCACACACTCTACCTTCATACGTTTGTTTCGTCACTCGAGCCACACTCATCCTCTCAACATGCCCAAACCAACGTAAGACACTTCTTTCACATTGACCTATTGGATTCCATTTGCCTTCAGCACCCATTCATTACTGACTCTGTCCATACGAGTTTTTCCAAATACATAGTGGAAACACTTAAACCTAACTTAGGTCTAAACAAACAAACCCTGGTGACCGTCGGGGTGATTCCCCTTGAGGGAAAATTTCCCATGGTACCAGCCGGAAATCGAGCCCGGGACCCTTAGGCTCGTAGCCAGGTGCACTGACCGCTACAACACGGGGACGGTTAGTTATATTAAAACTTAGGTTTCTTAAGAACAAAGTCGGTCGTGTGAATAACTTTCTAATGGCGAGTCTACATCAGTCGCATCCGCTTGTGATGTTAAACAAAGATTGTCCACAATGAAATGTCGGGAGACACAACCAATATGATAAAATAATCAAAGATATATTAAAATGTACGACTAAGAATTGAATTGAAGACGATAAATTTATGGTAAAATTTATAAAACAAATAATTGTAAAATTAATAATAAAATTTAAAATCACACAATACACACTAAATGTATGGTAATTATTACTATAAAAAAACTCGGTGGTTTGAGCCCGCAAGCTAGCGCCGCCTACGTTAGTGGATAGAAGGTGTCATGTGGTCAGCACAACGAGCCCTCCAGCCATTAATCTCAGTTTTCTAAACTGTAACTGCTACTTCTTTATTCAAGTAGCTCCTCATTTGTCTGAGGTTGAGTTTGAACCCGTTCCAGACCCAATCATTCACAAATAAACTATGGAAGTACTGGGGATCGAAACTGGGACTTCTAGATCTCTTGCCAGGAACTATGATTACCTGACCACAAAGGCCCTCTAATTATTAATAAAAATTAAATTCAAAATATTTTGCAGTATATTTTTACGAACTAGACTTAATAAATACCGGTAATTGTCTTATTCGAATGAGATAGTAAACTTTTACTTGTTTCTGATTGGCTGAACATAATGGTAGGTGGGGAGATACGCTCTCCTCCCCCCCCCTCCCCCCCACCAAAATAATATGCTCAAATGGGACACTTGTAGTACCGTAAAATAAACAGTTAGTTGTTTTATTAAGAAAAATGAAAATCCACTTTTGAAAAGATGCATAGGATCTACATCATAGAAGAAGTTTTTTTTATATTACTTATCTAATTAATTCCGTTATCATATTGTTCGTGTTATTCATTACATATAAGTATACAAACTTTTATTGACTGAAAGTATAGTACAATTTTCTAGAGACCCCTTCCCTTTCTAAAAAAATTAGCTTTATACATTCTTAACTATTTTTCCCCCCTCCACCCTCCCCCCTCCTACAATTGCACTCACATTGGCGTGAAGGGGATATAACATGTATCCACAGATTTGAACCTCGAATTACACGTCGCAGGAAATTCAATCTATTGAGAGTCTGACACCTTAGGCCTCACGACCACCTATGGGAGCTCCCAGCACTAGCCGTAACCTACGTACGCTGGTTGGTTCTTGTTATCGTCCGATTACTAATTTTATTACACTATTTTGTTACAGCCCGCGATTAGTTTGAGCTACACATTACTATCCACGAAGCTGTGTCACGTGTTCAGAAATAACACTCCAATTTTCAAAAGAAGGAACTTTTAGAAAATGCAAACAATTTTTTGTTTCCATCCAACATTTCTAACATTCTACTATATTATTATTGTTATTTTATAGGTATTGATAATGTCTATCAAAAGTGACCGGCTGCAGGTAACATGACTTGACGTATGAATACGTGAACGTGGTTAAACCATCACGTCTTACTATCCTTTAATTAGGGCTATACGCATGTGCAGGCCTAATAATAATGTTAATGTATTAGGGAAGAGGAGGTTTGAATTTAGAGGAAGTAATTTACGTTGAGGGAGGGTAAAAAAGATTTAGAAAAAGCCAACCTCAATACACCCAACCGAGCTTCAAACCCGAATCTCCCCGCCATCGGTGGTCTACTATAGGAGTGTGCGAAGTCCCATTTTTTCACTTCGAATCGAATAATATGAAATATTCCCGAAGCTGAATCAAAGTTCCAATATTTAAAAAAAAGTTTACCTTTGGATAAAAATATTAATCTTTGCACTTACTATGAGAAAGTCAACCTCGGTGGTCTTGGGGTAAAGTGCCCACCTCAGGACCTGATAATAGTGGGTTCAAGCCCACCCGGGGTCGACGGATTTTTCTTGAGCACAACTTCCTTCGGTTGTGGTGAGTAAATGAAACCTGGAAGGTATGATAAAATACATTTCCCGACAAAATTAGTAGGCCCTTTCTCTCTGGCTCATAGAAATTCTCATGTGCTGATTTTATCAGTCGGTTCAGAAAATGCACGTTAAATACCTCAAATAAATAATAAATAAATAAAAACTATGTAAGTATAGGTATTAAATATAATTTACAAAATTCTATATTCCAAACGTAATTAATATGTTTAGTCTTAAATAAATTAAGTTATTATAGCAAAAAGTAAATATCATTTCATATTCTTTTTACACTAATACTGATTTTTGATGGAAACAACAACAGAAAAAAAACCCATACAACATAAATGTGTGTTTTAACTTTAAATATTATTTTTTAGCAAAGCTTCGTAATTGTCAAATCCGGGCTTTTACTCTAGAATCGAGGTCGAAGTGAACAAATATTCAAAACCAAGTCGAAGTTTTCGAAGCTTTGTACAGTCCTAGTCCAGTATATTGCGAGAGTTACGACTTTAACCAATCGACCATTAGTCCAGTATATTGCGAGAGTTACGTCTTTAACCACTCGACCATTAGTCCAGTATATTGCGAGAGTTACGTACTTTAACCACTCGACCATTAGTCCAGTATATTGAGAGAGTTACGTCTTTAACCACTCGACCATTAGTCCAGTATATTGCGAGAGTTACGTCTTTAACCACTCGACCATTAGTCCAGTATATTGCGAGAGTTACGTCTTTAACCACTCGACCATTAGTCCAGTATATTGCGAGAGTTACGTCTTTAACCACTCGACCATTAGTCCAGTATATTGAGAGAGTTACGTATTTAACCATTCGACCACCGAGGCGGGTACTAACTAACGTATCGAAACAAAATTCTGTGAATCTAAAAAGACGAACGAGAATTGTGTGTTTCTCTATTTATGGACACCCAGTAGGGTGTCGACCGCGAATGTATGCTGTTTTCGCAATATTAAACAAGTACGTCAAACCGGTTTGCGAAAATATACATTGACGGTGCGCTTTAAACGAGTTTCTCTGCCTGCCAGAAAAACATGAGAGTGTGTTTGGTAAAACTTCAACAGGACGACAGTTCTTAAATCACTGTTTTGCTAAGGCGCACGGTTTAGAAAATTAAAACAGTTTTTTGCCACAATCAACAATGATAGCAACCCACTTCAGTGGCCGCATGGTCTAAGGTGCTACACTCACAGCGGGCTAAACTGTCGATGACGGGGGGATCGAGATTCGAATATCGGTCGGGTGTACTGAGGGTGGTTTTTCCAAAATGGTTTTCCACTCTCCTTCCACTCAAATGTGGGCACACTTTCTCAAAATATAGCCTTCATCATCTCTAAAACTATTAGCGTAATTAGTATATACGCATATAGCCAGAATGGGTAGTAAGCCTTGGTGTTAAAACAATTCCTTCAATATTGTATTATAGTATACTGCGAGAGTAGCGCCTTGGACCACGTGGCCACCGAAGCGGGTTAAAGTACAGACAACTTTCTACCAGGAATATATTACAAGTTCTCCAAGAGTGATGCTCGAATCGAAAGAATTAAGTTTGTTAGCTTCCTGTTCAGTTTCCTCTATAGAGCCAATTAAAAAAGTTGTCTTCCAAGTGAAAGGTCTCCAAACCGACGAATTGGAAAACTTATACGAAAGCAAACGATTGAATCCTAGTCCTAGGGATGTGGAACAAATATTAGTACTTCTATTTTCTGCTCCGCGTCCGGGTTATACACTAGTTGAGTAGGGATGAGGAAGGTAGGGCTTAGAGGAAATGTACCCAAGTTTGTAAGGAGGAAGAATAGGAAACCATCTAGGGAAAAACACCCTCAGCACACCCAGCCAGGACTTACTTTAGGCATCTGTTTTATTAAAACTAGCGTTAGTGTAAAATATGGAGTCGTTCTAAATGTGAACAGTCCAGATTGTGGACACGTGGGTACCTGGAGAGGATTATCTCCTTTTTACGTATGAAGAGGAGTCCAGATTGTGGACACGTGGGTATCTGGAGAGGATTATCTCCTTTTGACATATGAGGAGGAGTCCAGATTGTGGACACGTGGGTACCTGGAGAGGATTATCTCCATTTTGACATATGAGGAGGAGTCCAGATTGTGGACGCGCCATGTTTGCTATGCTATTTCACCCCTAATTTGACAATAGGGGCAGTCCAGGAGGGCCTAGCAGTCACATGGCCTGTCAGCCTTGTCAGTCTAAATTTAATTAAATTACATACACTAGTATTTCTATTTAGGTTAGGTTAGGTTAGTTTAGGCTAGGGAGAGAGTCTAGGTGGTCGGAAGGTGCTGCCAGCTACCCCTTCCACCCGTGTCACCACCCTCATGCAGGAATACCTGTGAGTTCCTAGTTTACTTGTTCTCAATCTGGACACTGAATATTTAGGTCTCCATAACAGTTTGGGTGTGTTCGCTATATGACCTCATTTTACCCGTGGACTGTTAGGAATCAGGAGTCAATCTAAAGTATATCTCATAAAATAATGTGGAAAAATTACTTTATTCAGAAGATTTGAAAGACTAAACTGTAATGGAACATCTTTGAACTTAATTTCACACATACACGCACACACGTATACACACGCACGCACGCGCACGCGCGCGCACACACATACACACACACACAAACACACGTTTTTAGATCATTTCTGGGCACTATTTTTGTAGAGTATAGACTAGAGCTAGTGGTGTCGTGTTAGCCACAGTGGTGAAATAAGAATTCTGAACATAAATAGCAATTATTAATTAACGTAGTCAAGTACCTATCTAAATAGTGCATAGCAAGTTGTTATTATTTTCACAAACGTTTGAGCTAGTCCTAGATACTGTTGTCTAATTTCTACAAACGATTTATTTTTCTATATATTTTTTTAAATTGCACGTGTAACAAAATTTTCTAAAACGTCAATTGATTTTTACCGTAATTATTATTTTCATACGACCCCTTGGAGAGAGGAAGTATTGTGATCGTCAAAAAATTGAGTTCTATATTTTGATATAAATAGACGTTCCATGACCCCATAAACCAAGGACGTGCCAATTTAAATATAGGTGAGCTAAACGAAAAAAAAAAAAAATGTGCGGGGAAATACTTTTTTTAGTTAATTTTTCTTCTAAATTTATTAAAACAAAAATTATAAACACACATAATAGACTGGCAATGAATAGGTTTAAATATATTGAGACTGTAAAAAAAATCATAAATACCTCAGTGGCTTGGTATGCTTTTAAGATCAGAATACTTATATGATGGGGTTGAGTTGAGTGAAACTGTGAAGGCAAACACCGTCATATATTGGTGGTGGGGTGGGACTAACGCTCTACATTTTTGTCCATTCGACCTTATCCTACCTCTGCTCTCCTATAGTATGGAGGATTTTTTTTAAAAATTTGATAGTTAATTACATGATTACTCATAAGACTATGGATTTATAATAATTGAAATTTTACATAAGTTTAAATTTTAAAAGATTAAAAAGACATTATGAATATTTTATCAGGAAATAGAATTAAACAAAATATTTTTTTTTCTAGCAAAATACACAAAACATAAAAGACAACAGTACCAGTACAATGTTACATATAAAATAATTTTGAAATATGTGTGATAATATTGATGAATACATTTTATCAATAAATGTGAGATGAACATTAAAAAATAAGTATATATAAAAAAACAACAGTAGCAAATAATTACTAAGAAAGTACTTTGAGATAAAAATAAAAGTTGCGGAAAATTAATTAGTATTACAATAGTAAACAATACATGTAGGTATATTTCTAAGGTGGTAACACAATTAAGGCGAATTCCACTATCCCCCGAGTAGTGGTCATAGCAAGTAAAATAGTAATGTATCCCCAGATGGTAGAATGATACATGAGAATGATGATGGTGGAAACAAGAAGGGACCTACAGTATAACGTGGGATTCAAGCCACAGTGGGAGCCTGGCATTCCACACATTCACTAAGAGTGAAAGGACACACTTTGCAAGAGGTGAAGGAAGGGTTTGGTAATCAGATGAATCTGTGCCGGGACTGGGATTTGAGCCCCGAACCCCCAGCACAGAAGTCTGACACCTTAGGATACGGCCAGACTGGAGCTAACGACCGAGAGCGCGCGCCTGAAAGATAGAACCGGTTCTATTTTTCAAGCCCGCGCGCTCGAGACGGTACAGTCTAGTTTACAGGCGCTAGGCAATATTATTGTATGTCGGTTCATTGAGGGCTAGGAAAACTTCTCATTTTGACCTTTTTATTATTATCGATAGATTTAGCACACTTGCTACTAACGGCCTGGTTTAGTTGGTAAGATCATAAACCATATATATATATATAAAACTGATATGTTAAAATACTTCAATATTATAATCAAAGTGGGCCTTTACAAATAAGAATCACCATTAGCACGGATAGAGGATGGGAAAACCACAACAATAAATCACTTGTCAAAAACCACAACTTCAGCCTCCTCGTCAACAACTATCGAGAGCTATCTGCTAATCACGCGCTCTCTCGCTAGTTTGGCCACGCAGTCGCTTGCTTGTCAGTCTAGGCCGAACCCTTACCTCTAGACCACCAGGTCGCCATATCTAGCCCATTGCCGTAGTTTGCCCATCCCCGCCCTAAACTCTAATAAGTGATTTTCACGATGCCACTCTGTATGTCTGTCAGTATCTTGGCCTAGAGCTGAAACAATTTTACTGATCGAGTTATAACAATGTATCTAGGGTTTTTATAGGGCTTCGACAGATTTTTTATAACTAGCTATTTAAACCTAAAACTAAGGGTAACTTTCTCAGGCTCAAAAAGAGAAGAAAAAAACAGTTTTCTCAAAATCGGCTCTAACGATATTGATTTAATTAGTATTCAAGGCACTGTTTTACATTGCAAACAAAATGATAAATCTCATTTTCTAATGAAATTGACTCTGAGGGCACTTTACAAAGCGGTAACTTCAAATTTTGATCATATCTTCACACCTCTTTGAGATGCGAAATAATTTACCATTGGACTTACAGATATAAAACTTAAATTTTAGAGAATATGTTATAAACTCCACATGTTTCTAGTTATGGGCAAATATATATATTTTTAAACAGAGCTTTGGAAAATGGGGAGATGAAAAGGCACATAACCGGCACTATGTTTCTGTAACAGTGAATATTAATTCAGTTATGCTGTTTGGTGAAATTCGATGTGTTTTTTTTCTCCTTGTGTTTTTATAACAATGTCTGCAGAGATGCAGTATCCAGTTCGGTCACCATGAATGTAGACTACTATTAGACGGTCTGTGGGAACAGAACGTTGTCAAGGGTATACCTTGGAGGTTGTCTACACGTTGTATAGTTAATAGATAATAGTTATTATGAAGGTGTGGATCCAATGGAAATCTTAGACCTAACTTAAGCTTAACTAACCACACCATGGTGAACATAGGTACAATTATTCTTCTTTTGATTAAAAAACAACTTTTGGTACAGCCGGGAATTGAATCATGGACTTCTAGATTAGTAGCCTGGGACGTTGACCACTATGCCAAGAGGCCAGTCTAATTCTAATGATATGCCGAATATATCAAGTTACAACAGCACACGCCGTCAGGAAAAAGTAAATTTTACTGTGAGAACTGGCAAACTAAAAGTCACCACGTGTGATGAAAAAGTACACCTTGCTGGCATCGAACTAATCTCATGTATATTTCTTGCGGTCAATCCCTCTAACCAATTGGTTTGTCTCTTAACAACGCACACCATTGTAATGATGCAAGTCTTGTTTTTTAACACAAATGTTTTGTTCTAGTTTATCGAATGTTTTAACAGAGATAAAGTGATGTATTGTATTTTATTTGTATTTACACCACTTGGGTTTTAACTTTCTCAAGAGGCTTATACTTTCATTTCTCCCGACTGGTTTTAACCGGTTAGCTGACTACTTCCCAAGTGGCGTGACTCGAGAGAACTCAACTGTCTACAAGGTCATTTTTTATTGTGTGTCAGAAGAAGAAGAAGAAGTGAAGTAAACAAGATAATGTGAGATAAATATGAATTGTGTTTACCCATGCAGGCCGAGAGAAACTGGTTATATCTGGATATGTGAGTTGGATAATTGACCCGAGTAACAGGTCTTGAGGTTATCCGGGTCACCAGTCCACAGATTCGTATGACACGGTTTATTGTGAGCGGTATCAAGATAAGGACACACTAGGCTACTATTGTGGTTTGGAACTTGGGATTTACACTGTTTTAATTATCTTAAAACAGCTAAGAGCAAACACACCTTTGATGGTTATTGAGGAACTAAGAACAAATAGTGTTTCAATTACCTTAAATAAACTTAGAACAAACACTACTTTGATGGTCTTAGAGGAAATAAGAACAAATAGTGTTTCAATTACCTTAAATAAACTTAGAACAAACACTACTTTGATGGTCTTAGAGGAAATAAGAACAAATAGTGTTTCAATTACCTTAAATAAACTTAGAACAAACACTACTTTGATGGTCTTAGAGGAAATAAGAACAAATAGTGTTTCAATTACCTTAAATAAACTTAGAACAAACACTACTTTGATGGTCTTAGAGGAAATAAGAACAAATAGTGTTTCAATTACCTTAAATAAACTTAGAACAAACACTACTTTGATGGTCTTAGAGGAAATAAGAACAAATAGTGTTTCAATTACCTTAAATAAACTTAGAACAAACACTACTTTGATGGTCTTAGAGGAAATAAGAACAAATAGTGTTTCAATTACCTTAAATAAACTTAGAACAAACACTACTTTGATGGTNCCTCAAGTGCGGCGCTATACTAAATACAAGACGTCACCTACCTGAAATTGAATGGAATGGGCCAGTTTCACATGCGAAACCGGCCCATTCCATTTTGGTCTAGGTAGGTGTCGTCCTGTATTTAGTATCGACTCGCACTTTAAGCTCACTAAATTTGACTATGAAACTGGCCCTAAACCACCAATACGTTATTATCTACGTGCAACATAAAAATAGATATTGATAAATAATATTCTACAGATGAATTTGATCAAATAAATTGTAAAACACAATCGTACATACTTTATTGTAGTATAGTCTCTTATGGCTTGACTTTTTTTTTTTTATAAAAAATCGGTTATCAGTAAACTACCCTTAAATAAATTTCCTAATAAAAACCATTATATTATTTTGTTAGTCAAACGAAACATATGATATGAACATAGATCAAAATAATTATTAGTAATTTTTTTAAATAACAATTTTCAAAATCCAGCAATAAGTTAACTATTGCCGAATGTTTTTTTAAAATGAATAAACATATATTCTTATTGATAACAATGTAAGCAATCCCCAGATATCAATGTTAAACAAATTCGTTAAAAGCATTTTCAAACAATTTTCAAAATCAGTAACTATCAATAATTTTATAACTAGAATCAAAATCACAATTTCTCCTGGGTATATTACCTCAGATATTTTAAATATCAACACCCACTTCAATGGCCGAATGGTATGAGGCTTCATTCTTGTGTTAGACTGGCTTGCTGAAAACGGGAAGATTGGGGTTCGAATCCCGGTTGCGTCTGCCGAGACTGGTTTTTCCTAAATGGTTGCTCAATCTCCTTCCACGATTATCATATATACATATTGCTTGAACAGGTAGTAAGACGTGGTGATTAAAAAAAAATCCAGTAATTTTCAATTTTGTATTAATAAGAAAGTCACCCGCCTCGGTGGCGTAGCTGGCTAACGCGCTACTCGTGTTGAGCTAGACCACCGAGGACGGGGAGATCGAGGTTCGAATCTCGGTCGGGTGAACTGGGTGTGGTTTTCCCTAAATGGTTTTCCACTCTCCCTCCACGCAAATATAGGTTCACTTCCTCTAAATTCAACCTTTCCAATTCCTAATCCATTAGCGTAATTAGTACTTAAGCGTATAACCTGAACGGGTAGTAAGACGCGGTGCATAAATATTAATATTATTAATAAGAAAGTCATTTTATTCGAAATAAGGTTTTTAGTGTATTTTATCTAAAAAAAACATGTTATTTTTTTCTCTACATCGGTAAAATGTCGGTATTTAACTTATATAGAAACAATAAATATAATTTTTGAATTTTTACCATAATTTATATTATATCACTAAATCTAATATTAAAATTATCACAATATCTTTTTAATAATTGAAAGTCATGTGGAATTTCCCAACTCAAGATCTCGACTATCCCCAAAATTCCCCAACTTTCAAGCTTTTTCACAACAATGGAGGGGGTAGGAGCCTCCCCAACCCCACCCAGTGCGATGCCACTGCATGCAACCCTTGCGCCGGCCCTGGGTGTTGCTTCATTTCGGTGAAGTAACAAGAAGTGCACGCACGAGCAAAGGAAACCAGCCGCTCACTAACTGGTTACATCCAGTGAGGTCATCTTGACTTTGTCAGGAGGGAAGGTCACGAGAATTGTTGGCATGCCCAACTGAGCCATGATTGTGCAGCCCAGTCTTGCGTGGCTGGGTGAAACATTTGTGTGGTAGACACATGGAGAGATGGGAGACGGGACATTTCCACTTTTGGAAAAAATTCACTTTAATTTTACACATTAAAAAAAACTACTGATAGGTATTTAAATGAATCAAATGAAGGAACAGGGGAAAAAATATATTTTCACTCAAATTTAACTAGTGCTGGCATCTGTTAGACAATCACGAGACCTTTCAAATGCACTTTAGATTTTGGCTAAAATATGTCTCTATCATATTTAAATTAATTAAAAATTAAAGGATTTTTTTGGGGTCCTTAAAGGGTTTGATATGTAAAAAGTTGCTGTCCTGGAAAATGTGTGTACTGTGAATTTCCTCCCTATTCTACCTGTACCCCTCTAATACATCAAGATATTCCAAATTTTACGCCTTTTTTTTTAATCCACCCTATGGAAACAGAAACGTTTTCTCTTCCCCCCCNAACCTCGATCTACCCGTCCTTGGCAGTCTAGCTCAACACGAATATAGTGCGTTAGCCAACTACACTACCGAGGTGGGTGTTCCCAAATTAAATTGAGTCATGGAACTGTTTTACATTTCGTACAACATAAGAGAACTCCTTAAATATTTTCAGTGCAGCACATAAAAAAAAAAAATTGCGCTACAGGCGAAAAATTTCTTGGTTCAGGGTCAAATAACTTTAAATTGGAAGTTACATTTTTACAGGTGAAGGGTAACCCTGTTTGCGTGCCTGTTAGGTAAAAAAATGATAAGGTTTTAATCTTAATTAAATTATAATTATAGTATCAGATTCTTTGTTATAATTATCAGTATAAGAAAAATACATAAAAGTCAACATACATTTTAATGAATAGAATGTAGAACAATTTATATATTTTTTGCAAGTTCTTCTCCCCTGTTTATTGGTTGGAACCTTATCAAAAGTCAGTTTCGATACTTTGTATAGTGAGAATCCAGTTTCGTACAAGTGCGTGTTGGCAAATGGCAACAGTATCCTACTTGGATTGCCCACCGCGACAAATCAGGGTATGCTTTGTGTAAATCGCCCTGTGAATGTATGAACATCTGCACCATATTGTCTCATCTGCCATGTACAAGCTTACCTACTATATTTTTTAACTTTGAATGTGTAAAATATTTTTAAATTTTTTGTTTTTCCACGGACATCTTAATCTTACCTCACGGAACCCCATTTGGAAAATGTTGCCTTAGACTATGTGACCGCCGATGTGGGTAGAAACATCCTCAAATAAGTTCCAATAAAATAATAACAGCGATTCCTGTTCTCTTCTCATACTCACGTATCGACTTCAGTGCTTGGTGGTCGAATGTGTAATAATCATAAAGTATGCTGTAGACCAGGGGTCCCCAATTATTTTTGATGGAGGTCCATTTTAAAAACTCGACGTACCTCCGCGGTTCAACAAAACATTAACAGTGAATAAAGTTCAAGCCCTATAGGACTATATTAATTCAAAAACGTGATTTTCTTTCCTTTTAGTTATTTTCCTTATTAATTATTGCTGGCCTTCCATGTCTACTACCCGCCCACTACTGAAATAACATAGTTTATTCTGTTTATCGCTATCTCTTCAAGGTCCTTAAAAATGTCTCTGTGGTCTGGATGTGGACCGCGGTCCGCCATTTGGTGACCATTGCCATAGACCATATTAATTAATCACTTAATGTCAAACCGGATTTTAAAGTAATTTAATACAGTTAAGGCCCCCACAGGAAATTGAAACTGGGGCTCTTAGATTAGTAAAAGTAAAAAATAATTTAGGAAAACTCATGAATGCCGATGATGGGGAGATTGGACTTGGGGCCCTGGACAGGTTTGTTAAAGGGGTTTTTTACTAAATGGTTTTCACTCTCCTTCCAAGCAAATGCCAGCACACTACCTTTAAATTCAAACGTCCTCATCTTCAACACAGTAGCATAATTAGTAGATATGGGTATAGGCCTAACAGGCAATGAGATGTGATGACATAAATAACTGAATCAGTACATCTCAAAGATGTTGTGTACAACTTGGTCTCATTAGTTCTATTAGGCCAGTAGTTACGAGTCTCACTCCACTGATTAATGTTAATCTTAGAGGTCATCGCCTCTTAGACTGTGGTCCAGTTACCCCATCGAGGCAATGATAGCTTCAGAGGGTGTCCATCTTGTATTACTTGAAATACATCTGTGCAGATAATAAACCTCAGATTGGCATCAGCAATGTCTCTTTTCATAATTGACAAGGTTGCCGGCCCTGAACCTTTATTTATGGGTTGGACGATTTTCATAATTAATATTTTAATTATTAGCATTTGGGACCATTGTGCTGATTACTATTGACCCAAAGCTTCCAGTATAATATAGAGGGAAATAATGTGGATAGTGATTTTTAAGTAAATACAGATAGCATTCGCTTGGGGGAGGATGGGAAACTTCATCAGACAGATGTTTAAACTTGGTTGGACTTTTCTACTCGGAATCTGGAAGTTTTAAGCTTTCTTCAATTACTGTCAGGGCCTGAACAATTATAAAGATGAAAGGTTGTTTGTCCTAGGAAATGAAGGAGCCAACATTTAGGATTATATTGTCAAATGTTAAAGTGGAGGGAGTGGTATTAAGGAGATAGTTTGCTAAAAAGTTTTTTAAGAGCCGATAATATTGTAAACTTATTCTATTACATATTGTCTATATATTATAGCTTAAATATTTTCAGAAATGTGTTTTGATGCGCTTTGCAATTTGCTGTGATTTAAGAAACCATTTTATTGTACTTACAGGTAGCCTACATAGATAAATGAGGAAATTATATACTTTAATATGTATTGATTTAAGAAAACTGGTTTGATGTAAAAGTTTTAATTCTTCCCATCAACATACGTGTTGTGTGTCAAGAATATAAAATCGACAAATTATTATTCTTACTGATCAAAATATTTATTAAAATAGAGCCTACATATTTTTTAATTTCAAAAAGTCCACTACTATTATTCACATATTTTGGTTGTTTAGTCTGTTGGCTTCAGAACAATATGTATTTTATATATGGTTAGCATAGGTATCCCTAGGTTGTAATTATTGAGAGGGTAAGACAAGGGGGACAGAAGGAACCCATTTTCACTTTAAATAGAAAATAAAAAGAATATTTCATCATAATTATCATCTTCATCATCAATTTCAATTGTTTACAGCCTGTAGCTTTAGTAAAATGCTTCCATCTTCCTCTATACTTCCACAATTCTTCTGCTCTCACTTGAACACTTTCTGTTATCTGCTCCTCCCATCTCTTTCTTGGCCTCCCTTGCGATCTTTTTCCTACATCCTTCATTTCCATAATTTTTTTTGGCATTCTCTCTTTACATACACATAGCATCTCAGTCTTGCTTCCTCTAATACCTCACATACTCCCTCTACCCCTACTCTTTCCCGGATAACTTCATTCCTAATCTTGTTTCTCCTCGTGACAGTTAACATGCTCCTCAAAAACTTTATTTCCATCATCTCAAATGAATAACACAAATAATATAATAACATAATTAATTTTATAAGTCGTAAAAAAAGTAGCCTTAATCATTTAATTTATACATTGCTCCAAATACTGATTTACAATTTTCTGAATAAACAATTCCCTTTTTCTTTTACGGTACTAAGAGTATCCCATTTGTGTAGATTATTAGGAAAGACATGATCCCCTTTCTAGCGGTGCCCGTGTTGATTAACTTATTTTGTCAGACTAATTTTTGAACTGAAATAAAAAATAATGCATGAAAGTGAATAACTTAAAATATGGCTTGTGTTAAAACAAAAATGTGTAAAATTAAACCCTCAATAAAGGATCATAGCTATGTTTATCAAATTTAGTCAAAACATTTATAAAAAATATATTTGATTTTAATATATATTACTTTTCGGTTGTGTGTGTGTGTGTGTGTGTGTGTGGGTGGGTGGGTGTGTGGGTGGGTGGGTGGGTGGGGGGGTCAATGGTTTATTTTACTTTTTGAGCTCCAACTATGAAGTAAAAGTGAAAGCAGACAATTTGTTTGTATTTTGTGCAGAACTACGATGGGCTGATCGTCAGGTCAGACACCAAGGTGACAGGGGATGTGATTGCTGCCTCCTCCACCCTTCGTGTGGTAGGCAGGGCTGGGACAGGGGTGGATAACATTGACATTGATGCAGCCACCAGGAAGGGTGTCATCGTGCTTAAGTAAGTATACAAGATTGTTCTTTTTAAAAAGGAAAAGCTTTAGTATTTTATTTGGAAAATCATTTAAAAACTGGCTTTCATTTAAATTGCACAATTAATAATAAACAATAAGCTTTGTAACCAATAAATAATACCAAGTGAATAATTCATACATTAGAAGATCATTTTAAACACTACTGTACTTGGAATGAAGCCAAAGACCTTACTTAGTATTCAGTTGAGCTTTTAACATTATTTGAATTTATTAGTTTCAACATATTAACTCAACATAAGATTTACTAAACGTATGTGTTAACTAACTTACAATATACATTTTGGAGTACTTACATTAGACAAACTTAATTTCCAAACCCGAAAGGTAGGAAGGACTCTTAAGAGTTAATACACTTGGCTTGGGGTGGTTTCTAATGATACTTATTTTCCATTAAATTCTAATAAATATGCTCTTATATTTTCTTTTCATCCTTGTCTCATTAGGTTGCTTTGTTGATGACCTTTGTGTTGAACTTATCGAGCATAGACAAATTAATGCTCCTCTAAACAATTAGCTTCAACATAGCATTTTTGTTTGCGCTCATTTCATCAATTTGGAAAGCTATAAATATATTATGAAGTTAAAATACTGCACTTGTAATATTTTGATTTAATTTTTATCAATGGTATTATGTAAATTAATTAAATTCCCCAAGATTGATGGTCCCATAAGCAAATTATTATTTTGTTTGTTTTCAGCGCTCCAGGAGGGAACTCAATCAGTGCCTGTGAACTCACCTGTGCACTCATCGCTAATCTAGCCAGGTGAGCAGATATCAATAATGTCACTCAATTTACTCACCTACAGAGAGAAAACAATTGGTGTCAGGGTTTCACCACTAAGTTACCGACATTTCTTCTTTAGGCAAAAACGCAAATATTTCAACTTGAGCTGAGCCGACAGAGAAGATCATGCTATAAAGTTGGATGCAGTAGAGTTGAGCAAGGTACAGAGTGTAAAATATCTTGAAAGCGTGATTAAGGTGAAGGGTGGGAGTGGAGAGGATCTAATAATAAGAGGACAGCAGGGAGAGTTGTTCTCTAAGTGTATATGACACCTTATGTGTAGAAGAGAAGTGCCCTTGAAGTGTAAGGAAGTTTTGTACAAGTGTACTTTGCACCCATTGTCACATATGCAGCAGAAACATGGACATTGAATGTAAGAGAAACTAGGAAAGTGGAGGTCATGGGAATGAAGTTTGTGAGGAGGATTAGGAATTAAGTTCTCTGAGGAAGATTTGGGGTACAGGGAGTACATGAAATAATAGAGGAAGCAAGACTGAGATGGTATGGGCATGTCATGATAGAACAGGATAGGATGTCAAAAAGAATGATGGAAGGAACAGATAACAGAAAGTGTGCAAGTAAGAGGAGAATAATGGAAGCAATTAAAGGAGGAAGAGTGGTGGAAGGATAAAGGAAGGTGGAGGCATTTTACTAAATTGACCTGGCCAAAGGCTGAAAACATTTGATGATGATGATAATGATGATATATGAATTACGCTAGTGTGGTATGAATGAAGGTAGATTTTAGTGGAAATGTACCCATATTTGTGTGGACGAAGATTGCGAAACCATTTAAGAAAAATCACTCTCAGTACACCCAACATATATTCCAACACTTATATTTGCGTCATTGGCAGCCTAGTCCATTGCGAGTTGACGTCTTGAAGCATTCAACCAACGAATTGGTTGAAACTAGTTTCAGCAGCCATTATTTGTGATTAGTTATGTATCTAGTTATTTTGATGAGGATTTGAAGTCTATTGTTTAGATGTAACCATGTTAATACAATTTTAAAGAAAGATTATTTTAAAAAGATTTTCAACTTTGAGTTGATATATGTTGGATAATTGATTGTAATGCATATTTAAGTCTGAAACTTTTTCAATGTTTAAAATGGAGTGGTGTAGCTTCTAAACTATAGATAACACACAACTTGATTTATTTAAGTTGAAAAAAAAGAAGAAATATAGCCTATTGTTGTTTACAAAATCATTTAAGAGCTTATAAAATAAGTACAAAGTGTTTACTTATGTTTACATGCATGTTGGAAAGTCAGCTCCTTTGGATGTGTGACAATGTTTTTTCGGTTGTTAAAAAGTAAAGTGATTTGTTGTTTAGAAACGTTGCTTCAGCCTGCCAGTCTCTGAGGGAAGGTCGCTGGGACAGAAAGCTGTACACTGGCTCGGAGCTACATGGCAAGACTCTAGCCGTGCTGGGACTGGGAAGAATAGGAAGAGAGGTTGCTACAAGGATGCAGGCTTATGGCATGAGGGTGAGGACACTTTTCATAAAACACACTCAGAGTCAGCTTTCTAAACATGAGAGACAGAAATATAGAATTAACAATATTTTTGAAGTGGGAATGAGAGATATATGGTGATGCATATTACATTTTTTGAGGAGGGGAATATTGAGAAAACAAATATATTTATTTTGGCTTGAAATATTTCTTAATTTTCCGGAGCCCTTGGTAAGCAATTATTTTACCAATGAGATAGGGGAAGCCATATTTTCATACTGTTTAGAGAGAGAGACAACTGTATACAAAAAATTTTGATGACATCTTTGAATGAATTGTGACTTGTTAAATAATGTCCAGTGTGAGGCCACATTTTCTTAGAAAGGGCTTCTTTTAAAATACAAACAAATAGTTTTTTTTGTGACCAAAATTAATAATTTTACTATTTTAATATTGTTATTTTATAGGTATTGATAATCAACCAAAATGACAGCTGTAGATCACATGACTTGATGTATGAATACATTAAAGTAAATCTAGTAGTTTATCTAGCTATCAGATAAAAACCTTCCTATAAAAATTGGACTGTACCAGTACCTAATTAATATGTCCTTAAAAATTGTAGACGTTTGAGAAACATTGAAACAACATAAAATCTAAGTGTAGGTGTCAGGGTCAAAACTGATTGAAGTTGTCTTATAATTATGATTGGTGTATTGCACTCGCTGATAGAATCCAATTTTTAGGTACCTAGGTACCTAGATAGATACCTATATTCAAAACCGATAAAATATTATTAACAATACCTGCTTTGGTGGTCGCATGGTAGAAGGCGTCTCTCTAGCGTTAGACTAGACTAGACAGGAAGATCAGAGTTCGAATCCTGTTCGGGTGTATTGAAAGTGGTTTGTTCCAAAATAGTTTTCCACTTTCCCTCCACGCAAATGTTGATACATGTCCTCTAAATTCAACATTATTCATCCCTAGCTCATTAGGGTAATTAGTACATATGTGTATAACCTGAACAGGTAGTAAGACATGGTGCTATAAAAACCACTAACAATATAGTAAAATATTATCATTCTTGCTTGCTAAAAAAAAGTCAACTAAAAAAAATAATAAAAGCTTAGATATAGGAATTGACCCAAGGACCTTCAACTGTGCACGCCAATGCTCTCCATTCTGGTTCTGGGTTCGATTATCGTGTCCATGATGTCATTTTTCACTTAATTTAATATGATTATTGTCTCAGGAATGATCCTGTAAACAATCATCACATATAAGTTTGTGATACACATTAATTAAAAAGCAAAAAAATATGTATTATATACAAATTTCTTCTGACCAAAATCCTACTATAGCTTTGCTTAACTTCCCTGGTGAGAGCTCCAGAAAGAGAACTTAAGTAGGATTATGTGTATATTTACAATTATATTAAGAGCTCAAATTATTAATACAGTTTGAAATATACGAGATAAACACATATTGTAGAGATTGAATAAGATAAACTCACAATAAAATAATCTAATCCTATAAAGAGATTGCTATAGTGCATTTAATTGCATTTCAGACTATTGGTTTTGATCCAATGGTGACAGCCGAAGGAGCAAAAAGTTTCAACGTTGAGAAAATGGAACTGGAGGAGATTTGGCCTCTTGCGGATTATATCACTGTCCACACCCCTCTCATCCCACAGACAAAAAGTAAGTATAGTAATTAGATTGTAAAACTTTCTCAATATAATGTTCCTTCTTTGATTTAAGTTGGGTTCATCAATTTAGAATTAAGTATTGTATGGAGTAAATATGGTAACTTAATCAGTAGCGAGGTGTCAGGGTAGGCAGAATAAGCTCAGCTATCCCAAAATGTTTTGAAAAAGGAGAGAAAACATTCCTTTAAATAGAACAGATGTGAAATTGAAATTTTAGTGGTAATTTTCTAAAGCATAATGATGTTAGCAAGTGCGCTAAGCGAATATGTCAGTTCCTTTTGGCAAGATAAGCTGATGTCTTTCCGCCTAACACACCCGGAGAATCAGGCCCGGGTGAGCTATAGAGGGTAACACGCGTGCAACTGTTAATCTCAGCCACTTAAGGCGACCAGTAAGCCGGCTACCCCTGACTGATGAGTGTTACATGCTGACCATACAGAGTGTGTTTCAAAGGTTTATTTCAGTGTAGATTAGTTTAGTTTTGTGATTTGAATTTTATTATTTTATTGAGTTGTTTTAAATTTTGTATTATAATATATATCAATAATGTTTTAGAATTTAGTGTATGTACCTTAAAAAAAAAGGGAGATGATGTAGACATCAACAATGACTCTTTCGATTAAGTTTTTTTGTTGAATAATTCTATGGAGGCTTAATCTTTTGAAAGAAAGCTGCATTTAAAAGGAAAAGTAGCAAGACCAAAATTAAATATTTCACAGAAGTTATAGTAAAAATTACAAAAAAATGATAATATTATTAATATTGTCTGCCAGTACTGTATTATATAAATTAATAAAAATCCCATTTTCAACATCATGACACAGCTTACCGAAAAATTACCATCATGCTTTGCCACTGAACTTAATACTTTATTAAGAAGATTGGGCCATACCAAAGGGGGGTATTTAGGAAGTTCCGCAACCCCTCCCATCCCAAACATATCATTATTAAAGATTTACTTTTTGCCTTCCTCATTCCTATGCTTGTAGTTTATTACACTTGAATAAAAACATCAGCCTTATGACCTTATATTATTTGCCTTCTTCTGTTAACGGACATCCCCACAAACATCTGCATTGGAGGTAGAACTCCATCTCTCAATCTGTGTTGGTGGTCACACAGTATATTCAGACAGTCTCATAATTTACTGGGTTACCAGTAACAAAGAGGTTGAGGTTCAAATATGAGATGTGTGCAATGAGTGTATTTTTCCTAAATGGTTTTCCACTCTCTTCAGATAAATGTGTGAATATTTCCTATAAAATTCTAACTTCCTCATCTCTATCTCATTATTATAAATATGAGATAGAAAGGGGAAAAAAAATCTCGTTTTTAAAATTAATGTTTGGCTTTGCTTTTCAAATAAACAAATATATTTGGATAAATACTCTTTTGCTTTCACTACAATTTTGTTAATTTTGATTTTAAAGGAAATTTGGCTCCAAACAGCTATAGTAAATTAAATATTGAAAGGAGGATATCGGGCCAAGGCCTACACAGTTCCCAGAAAGTTGTGGGCCTCAAAGTTCACCATTAAAACACAACAAAACACATATTTATGTAATTTTCAGGGTACATCAGTCCGCTTCTTCAGCATAAGAGAGTAAAACAAAGCTGAGCTGTCATTATCAAATTAATTTATTTTTGTCTAAACCCTTCGAACTTAATAAAGAAAGTTTACACAACAAAAATATTTCACTATTACTTTTTCAGATCTAATAAATAATGAAGTTCTAACCAAGTGCAAGAAAGGTGTCCGCGTTGTTAATGTCGCTCGAGGAGGAATCGTAGATGAATCAGCTCTACTGAACGCTCTTAAGGTAAATACCGATTCTAATTTATTATCTGACAAAATAGTTGGTAAGATGGGTGATAGCCACCAGACTTATCTGAGTGAGTGTGCTAGTTATTCCTCAACCGTTTCACCATGATTTAGTCTAGTACTATAATACAAATAAACTTTTTATCACATTTAATGGAAAGTTTGATTAAGCAGTATTAGAGCTCTAAAACAAATTTCACTTGAAAAATTGAAACGACAGCTTTTTATTTAAAGGATTTTGAATCTTAAATTCAAGATTTTGTCAAATAATCGAATATTCTTAAGGATTTGAGGCTTCCATACCTACTTTTTTTATTACTAACTTATTCAACACCAAGGTTACTAACAATTTACCATGGGAAGTAGGGATTGAGAAGGCAGCTTTGAGGAAATGTACCGGCATTAGTATGGAAAGGAGTTCTAAATACTACAGTGACAAATCAAACAAGATTTGAACCTCTGTCTCCCAATAATTTAAAGTACTCTTTTCTATTACATGTTTGACACCTTAGACCAACGATTTTCAACTATCAGGAGGCGCTAGAATTGTCAAGACAAACCATCAGATTTTTAAGGAGAGATTTTATCATGAAAATAACTAGTATTAAGATTGTGTTTAAAAGTTTTTACTTTACATCCATCACTGTTTCTAGCCTATGGCCTGATTCAGTTTTATATTCAAGCCATATATTTTCCACTACCGGTTTTCTAGACCTGTCGTAGCTTCATATGTCTTATAATATAACTTAAGACTAGAACAGGCACAACATCCAGTCCCCAGCCGTTAATTTATCATTGTGAAAGGGCCCACATTTAACAAATGATACATTTTACAGCCATGCAGGAATTGAACCTGGGGCTCTTAGCTCAGTAGGTAGACACGCTACCAACTGAGCTAAGGTGTTGGATTGTGTTTAAAAACTCAGTAGCTAAAACTCTAAAAAGTGTGTTATTTCTAAAAATAATGTTGATTACAGAAATTAAAAAGATGTACTTTTATTCATCAAATTTTTCTCGTGGTTTTTTTATATCCTCCACAAAAATCCTGCGGCACACTTGCTGGCCCTTTCTGGCCTACCAATATGCCGCGACACATGGGTTGAAAGACGCTGCCTTAGACCATGTGACCATTGACACATCTGAAATTTGTGGTGGACATACATTTCAAATATAAAAAACCTATTCACCTGAATTTAGTCAGCTGCTTCGGTGGTCATATGGTCTAAAGCGCCACTCTCACAAGATACTGGACTACCAATGATGGGAAGATTGAGGTTTGAATCCTGGCTTAGTGTGAGTGTGGATTTTCCTAATTGGTTTTCCGTACTTTCTCCATTCAAATGTGGCTGCACTATCATAAATTCAATCTTCTTGATCCCTTACACATTTTTAGTTATTTGTCGATAGCCCACAGAGTAAGTGAGATGCGTTGATAAAAAAATAAAATAAAAGTACCATAGTATTAGAGATCGAAGACTTGACAATCTGGCCTTTAACAAAACAGCAGACTTAGGTGCATTCTGGCCTTCTTAGCTCCGAGATGTAGTTTTGTAATTTATTGCATAATTTATACTTTGGAGTAATTACTAATCCTTATTTCATATCTATTCTGCACTTCCATTTAATTTTGATTTGTTTTGTTCCATCCCCTACCCTTGTTTCCGTATTATCTGACATTTCGGTTATCCAACCACCCGTCGGTACCATTTAGGTCACATAGTCGGTACTCTACTGGTCTTATTTTATCACAAACAATGTATTTAATTCAAATTCACTTTACTAATCTTGTTCTGTTACATTATAATTCAATTGATCACACTTTAATAAGCATATCACCCGCATTGGTGATCGCATGGTTTAATGAGTCACTCTCTTGTTGGACTGGTGATGGGAAGATTAGGGTTTGAATCCTGGTGGGATGGACCCATGGTAGTTTATCTTAAGTGGTTCCCCACACTACGTTCAACTAAACACTGGTACATTTCCTCTCAAATTCTAGCTTCCCTTTTACATTAGCATAATTAATGTATGTGAATAGCCCGAACGGGTGCTAAGATGTGGAAGGGACGTGGATACTACCACTACTACTACCACTAAAAGCTTTAGGTATCACTTTTAGTAATTCTCAGTGTGTTATATCATGTATTTCATCACATTCTAGGATGGTCGGTGCGGTGGTGCTGCTCTAGACGTGTTTGTAGAAGAACCCCCTAAGGACCCCGTGACCTTGGAACTGATCCAACATCCCAAGGTAATGGCTACCCCCCACCTGGGAGCCAGCACAGACGAGGCCCAACAGAGGGTGGCAGTAGAGATAGCCGAGCAGTTTATTGCGCTGGCGATCCAACTGCAGACCAGAAGATCGAGCCAAGTACCAAGTGACTGGAGTCGTCAATGCGCCAGTGTTGGCCGCTGCCATGGTGCCTTCCAATGGCCCGTGGATCTCCCTCGCCAAGGAAATAGGAAGACTGATGGCCAAGATGATTCAAGGGGTGATCCCTGCTACACAAATTGACATTAAGACAACCGGTAAGAACACGCCTTTAAATAATATTAGTTTCAATTTCCTTTACTATAGTGTTGACCAACAGCCAACAGACCTATAACAGGCCAGCACTGATAGATACATAAAAGGACAGTAACAAATAAGTTATATAATATAAATATTGACAGCTAAGATATTAATTTCTGCTCAATTAATGCCATTTTAAGCTGTTATGTGCATTATAAATAAATATCAATATTAGAAAGAAATCAAAGTAGTTTATTATTACTACCTGTTCGGATTATACACTTATTGTTTCAGGAATTAGAAGGGATATTCATAGTAAGTGTACCTACATTTGTGTAGAGTGTGGAAAACCATTTTGAAAAAACCAACAACCTCAGTACACCCGACCAAAATCCGAAACTTGATCTTCCTGTCATCGGCAGTCTAGTTTAATGCAAGAGTAGCGCATTAGACCTTGTAGGCTTTGAAGTAATTGAACTGCGAGTTGTGGAAATAACTTGATTTATTAGCTTAGAATGAAATATTTCAAACAATTGTTAAATTAAAAACTCTACGACATCAGCCCACAATTGAGCCATACTGACCGAGCGGCCTACGTCTTTTGGCTAATATAGTGCCAACTTTGCGGACAAAGGGTATCATGTGATCAGCACAATGAATCCTCCGGCATTTTCTAAATAATTCATTTTATAAATGATCTTAGTGTATTAAGTTATATAAATAAGCAAAATATATATTTTCCACCATAAAACAATTAACATAAAATATTTAAACTTCAATTTGGCTTCGAGAAAATTTCAAACATTTCATTTGGGTTCACTTTGAGTTTAAAAAAGTGTACCCCGCACACTCCTTTGTATAATCCAACCTTTTCATCATTTCACCGATATATTTTTGAGCATAGACAGTATTTCCCCGCCCTCTCCCTCCAGCAGAGTATGTTGCTAACCCTGTTGTTTTGGTTGAAACAGGCCGAGAACTGGAGAGCATGAAGTTCCTGAGCACGGCGGTCTTGGCTGGGATGCTCACTGGCCACACTAAGAATGGACTGAACCTCATCAATGCCCCTGCACTGGCCAAAGAGGCTGGGATACTAGTGTCCTTAAAACACGATTCTAGCAATGAGTCGCAATTTATGGAGGTCACAGTGAAACACGCCAAGATGGGCTCGCACAGTGCTAGAGGTAAGGCTTATCATACCAAGACACATGTGAGTGCCTTTTTTTATAAAGTAGAAAATTGTATCAAAATAAGATTTTTTGAAACGTAATGAATGTAAAGATAAATGCAATCCTTACTATGCAAATGTGTATTTAAACATTAAAAAATATTACATTTAGAATGCAATTACAACTAGAATACTTTTTTTTTACCACCCTGAGCCAATTTGATTGACTTCGCCTTCTACCGTTAAAGTGCCACAGCCAATGAGATTGGTTTTCGAGACTTGCATTAGTTTTGACGTTACCATAAGATAAGGTAGGAGTGTATTATGTCACAAGAACGAGAACATTCTTCCCCATCATAGAACTTTAAATGAATATAAAAACAATCTGAAAAATCTCTTCATAAATAACAGGCTGGCGATTTTTCTTTTACAACTTTAAAATGATTAACTTGCCGTGGCACTATTGGAAAATGAATTCAGTAAAGGTGTGGCACAAAAAGGGCTAACATGTGCATAACAACTTGTTTGTTTTCTAAAAATCTCTCTAGAATTCCATTTCCAAGTTTTCAGTTGACATAACTCTTTGGTTTATAATAATAAAGATTCATTATAAATAGTACTCTGAGATATCTCCATTGAAAGCTAATGGGTGGTCCATTGTATCAATTTATTTTATAGCCCATTAAATACTTGAAATTCTTCCCCACCAGGATTCAAACCAAATATCAGATGTCTTTGGTCAGGATCTGATGCTCAACTCAACGTTCTTGATCATGGCTGAGACCTTGTCCAGTATAAGTTCAATTTAGAAATATTTTGGAATTTATAATATTATGTGGCAGTGTTAACATTTTGAAAACTTTACTTTAGTAAATTTAGTTTGAGAGTTTATTTGAAACATTTTGTAAAGAAATGAAAATGTCTGAGAAAATATGAACATTGTTTCTTTATTAAGATAAGATGTATAAAATAAGTGATGAATGGGTTTTATTTTGCTATGGCGTCCTACTCCTTTTGGGTTGTATGCATATATATTAACTACACTATTGTGCTAAGGATGGGTTAATTTAGAGGAAGTAATACATGCATTTGCATGAAGGCAGAGTGAAAAATTATTTAGGGGAAAAAACTCAGCACATCCGATTGGGGTTAAAACTCTGATCTCCCTCTCATCGGCAGTTGAGTCTATTGCTAGAGTGATGACTTGTCCCATTCAACCACCAAAGCTGGGTTTTATTGTATGCCTGTCAACGTCTATAAACACAAACACACGCAACCACATCAAAACTAACATAATTTAAAAAAAATATATTTATAGGAACAGTAAGAGCAGATGAGCTTCCTTATCTTCTGTCCATCAACGATGCCACTTTTGGTCAAAGTGGCATAGTCCTTGGAAACAACGCCCACCTGTTTCAAGGTCAAGATCACAACACCAACCTTGCATCCATCGTAAGCGGACTGGCAGCGCAAGGTGCGACCATCACCAGTGTGGCTGTAGCAACAGGCAAGAATACGTGGTTTGTTGTCCGGACAGCCGAGACTATGCAGACCCCTGTAATTCCTGGAGTGGTTGCTTTCTGAACTCTTCTATAGCCGCACCAGTCAAAATACCTCACCATTACAAGGACAATGTAGTGGGTTTAAGAATCAGGATCTATCCTGGTTATTGATACTAAGAACTTTAACCAAATAGGAACTGGTTACTAAAGTTTCTGATTTCAAACTCTCTCTATGAAGTCAGTTTCAAGAATCTAACTCACTGTCGTCATGGTTTGTTTCAAAGGTTTGTATTTTGATGGAAACCAAACACCTCACTAATGTAGTATAACTTCTCAAGTCAGCGTTACTTGGACCAATTCCAAATAAATTATTAAATTAAAAAGGAAATATCCATTTAACTATGATTTAATATTTGAAAACTAGTAAGTTTAGCAAATATTACAATACATTTTGTACAACTATATCATTTATAACAAGATTAAATAAATCTGTTAGCAGTAATTATTATAAAAAGGGTTACACAAAAAGTATTTTTATAGCAAACCAACGATTTTTTGTTAAGTTTAAATTATTTAACAGAATAGAGTGAAGCTAATTTCATATACATTTATTATAACAATATGTTCTCAATCAGTAAGTATATTTTTATTTGGTAGTTCGGTGATGAACTAGAAATATTTAGACAACTATATTGTGTTGTTAGTATTTTTTATAGACTGTTTGTGATGTCCTATTTATGAATTAAAGAAATTGTTTTGTATTTAAATGTTTAAAATTATTGTAAGATAATTTGCATAGAAAAATAAATTAAATATGTGAAAAATAGAAGTTTTATTTCAAACATGTTCTTATATTTATTTTAAAGTACACTTGTGGCCTGATACTTTTTCTATTAAGTTTGGCTGATCTTCCTTTCTATCCATATTTCAGTGTTTAATTATAGGCACTGGGCCACCATATTCTAATTTTACTTTTACTGTCCAAAAATACAGATAGAATGTTTTTTATGTTAGACTTTATTGGAAACCTTTTTATATTACACAATATTAGCATTAAAATTATTAAAAATAAATATTACAAAGTAAGAGTTTATGAAGCTTCCAAAAATGTTCACTTGGCTTTAAATATTTGTTCGCTTCGACTTCTGATTCGAGAGTAGAATTCTGGATTCAACAAAATTTTTGTGAAAACATAATTCTTAAAGGTAAAACATTTATTTTAATTTTTTGCTGTTATTTTTATCATAAATTAGTATTAGTGTAAAAAAAAAATCTTAAACAATTATATTACATTGTGATATTAGCTTGATTAATCATTTTAAGATTAAATATATTAATTATGTATGGAATATAGCATTTTGTAAATTATATTTAATACCTAAATCTACATAGTTATGCAAAGTATAAAAATGTTTATCCAACAGTAAATATTTATTTTAAATATTCAAACTTCGATTCAGCTCCAGGAATATCTCATATTATAATTCGACTTTGCTTCGAATTGAAAAAGTAGACTTCATACACTTCTATTACAAAGTTATTAGCCTTATTATTTATTTATTTTTGAGTGAAGAATGACCCTGGGCACAGAGATAATCCTGGATAACTCGGTGGTTAAGGCCAAAAGTTTCGAGTTTGATTCTCATGTCATTTTTAAATTTAAAGAATACAAACATTTTAATATAAAAATTAATCAAGTTCACCCAAGGTGAAATGTTTTCATACTTCAGCAAAAGTGATTATTAGTGCAATTGCCACAAAAATGTATTAAGAAAAGGGATGGGTCATGTCGATTCAATTCTTTACCTTGTAACCAGAACTGGTTTTGGTTTTTGGCTCTTTCTTGGAACAGTTTAAAAAAAAAAGAGTTTAAGACATAAGTTCAAAGAAAGAAGTATAGTTGAATATTTTGTCAGGACTATTAACATAAACTATAAGTGTGTAGTTAATTATTTACCATTCACACATTGTTTGGTGATGTCACATTTACATGAATTGTGACGGACCAAATGGCTGTAAGAATAGTGTGTGTGAAGTGGAATTTGAAATTGAGAACCAAAACCTAACCTGCACTGGGAACCCTACAATTTTGTAAATAACACAGGAATTAGTGAAAAGACAAATAAAAGTAATTGAATTTAGCAAAATATTTTCATAAACATAGTTACTTTTTATTGTTTTCTTAAACACTTGATTAAATTCTGATCAAACTTAAAATTAAATAAAGAATAAATTTTGAAAATTCAATCAGAATTAACATCAATTAAAAAGGGCTTAAAACAACTAGAAAAAAAAACAACCCACAGCTTTTGTCTGCAACACAACTTAAAATCAAGATTTTATACATAATGTCAAGGGAAAAAACCTAGGGTGATTTGACCAATTTTATTATTTTCACTGTAAAAACTACAATGTGCACTTTTAGAACTGACCGATTATATAAGTACATGAGAATTTCTATGAGCAAGAGTGAAAGGTCCTAACAATTTTGCTAGGAAGGGTATTTTCACATTCCTTCCAGGGTTCTTTCACATGCCACCATCGAGATAGGACCGACGGCTTTATTTTACATCCAAAGGAAGTTGGGCTATGGATTTTTATCGCTCAAGATACACAGGCTGGGTTTGAACTCACAAACCTCAGGTTCTGAGGCAAGCACTTTACCCCACGACAACCAAGGTCAACTATCCATTATTAGAATCAAATCATATCCTTCTTGTTAGATCAGTAAAAATTATATTCTAATTTTATGTAGCTTATAAATAATATCTAGCTATATACAAATCTATATTAACTTATTAATTTACAAAATATACCACATATTTAGTTAACATAAGGCATCTCAACTTGGAGTTTTCTCCACCCCAAAAACTATTATTTTTATGTCGAGACAATACAGCCATGTTTCACACCTGGCACTACTTTTAGAAATATTTGTTCAGTTAGTGAAACCTTTCTAAAGAAAGAGCCACATGTAACAGATTATTACTAACCAGGTCCTATTCAAACATTAAAGGCAAAAAGTTTTAGTTCCCAATCAATCATCAAAATATCAACTATTGAAAGCTCAAATTTTAAATGCATTTAACCACTTAATTTTTTTGGGTCAAAGCTTTACTTTCTGGGTTACACACAGATCAACTAATTACGCTAATGTGTTAGGGTTGAGGAAGGTCGGATTTAAAGCTTGTGTATCCACATTTGATTGAAGGGAGAGCCATAAAACCAATTAGGGAAAACTCCTCTAATGTACACCCTACTGAGATTTGAACTTATTTACCCGTCATCGGCAGTCCTGTCCACTGTGAGGGTGATGCCTCAAACCATTCAACAACCAAAGCGGGTACTTTATTATTATTTTTATTTAGCACCGCTTCTTACTACCCGTTCCAGTTGTACGCTTAAGTACTAATTACGTTAATGGGTTAGGAATTGGGAAGGTTGAATATAAAAGAAGTGAACCCGAATTTGAATGGATGGAGAGTGGAATATAATTTAGGCAAAACCAATCCCAGTTCATCAGAGCAAGATTCGAACCTCGATCTCTCCACCTTCTGCAGTCTAGCTCAACATG
This sequence comes from Timema bartmani, assembly GCA_902151455.1. Taxonomy (NCBI): domain Eukaryota; kingdom Metazoa; phylum Arthropoda; class Insecta; order Phasmatodea; family Timematidae; genus Timema; species Timema bartmani. The sequence continues at coordinate 58,576 of CABFWB010003149.1, forward strand.
AAACTAGCGCGTTAGCTAACTATGCCACCGAGGCAGATAAAGCAGGTACTTGATCTTAAACTGTGGATTAAATAACAAAATCAATTCCAAGTACCTAAGCAGTTTTTTTGTGAAAGCATGAATAGTACCAATAATTTTGAAAGCTAAATGATTATGATAAAATAAATTTAAATTTAAATTCCAAGCATAGAGTAGGAACATACAAAGATTAATTATTATATTATTACATACGCGAACATTACAAAATAATAGTTTTAACATTAGATCCTTAAATGCATGCACCAATTTCTCTACCAAGTGAGTAAGTTCATTTGTAATTTTTACCATAAATTATAATGTACAGTTCCCTTTTCACATGTCAAGTGAGGTGATATGCAGCTGTTATATTTAATAGATACCGTACCTATAAAATAACACTAATATAATGGTAAAATGTTACCAAATTTGTGTTGAAAATAATAGTTTTGTATTTTTTAAAAGACTCTTCCTATGAACATTCAACTGTAGTGTAACATTTTTATTACAAAAGGATTTGAAAACATGTGTGAAAGTAGCATTAGATGAAGACAGGTTCATAAGTATTAAGAAAGTCAATACTAAAGTGAATAAACAACTAACATTTTTAAAACAATCGGTGTAGTTAGTAAATTTCATCACCACTTTGGGCCTAGGCACAAAAACAAATGTGAATATGCCACCTGTTCTGGTAGGTTATTAATAGAAATCTATTCAAGTTAAAAAGTCTCTTTCTAGCATTGTATGATTTGTTTGAACAATATAGAGTTTATTTCATAGTTGTGGTCTAAGATATTCATTTACTCATTGCAAATTGTTGTTATTTAAAAAATATAGACCTGAGTTGGTGGTTGCATGGTCTGAAAAGTCACTGTTGCTTTAAAATGGATTGTTGTTAGCTACGGGAAGATCGAGTTTTGAATCCTGACTGGGAGTACTGAGACTGGTTTAAATGGTTTCCCACTTTTCCTCCCCACAAATGCAGGTACAATTACTATAAAACTATATCTTATTCATTCCTATTAAATGAGTGTAATTAGTGTATGTTTGTAGCCTAAATGTGTTCGAAGTTAGATGAATTAAAAAAAAAAATCCAAGTGTGCGTAAACTGAGTTTTACAATTAATTAATTCAATTTTTGTTCATAGTGGAAACAAGATGGACAATGAGCTGGCTATCAAATATAAACAGATAAAAAAAAAAAAAA
>CABFWB010003149.1:69978-86274 GCA_902151455.1 Timema bartmani
AAAACTTAAGTTTAAGTTATTTTAAATGTAAAATATAACATGTAATTAAAAAACTTAACATTCATAACAAAACAGTGTTCTTTTACAAGTGTTGGTAACCTAAGACCTAAACATATGATTTTTGAACTGTCATCCAGGTAAAGACCTATCGTGAATGAATTATAGGTATTACCTTTAAGCTCTACCTTCCTCATCCCTACTCTATTATTGTATTTATACACAGATGGCTAGGACACAGTGCAAAAAATATAGTAACAAAAGAAATATCGTTTCAGGAAAAGAAAATGAGCAGATCCAGCACAAAATAATGTCATCCTCTTTTCTTTCTTTGTTCTATTCTGATAGTTACAGTTTTTTTTAAAGAGATACAAAACAGTATAGTGACATGTTCCAGCCTTTAGCGATCAAAAAAAAGATACAAAAACCCGAACCATATTCATTGATCCAGTGCATTTTTAGAAGGAAGTCAATTAGCCCTAGTCTGCAGACAAGGTATACACAAGACTCACAGCCTCCAGGTTAAAATGGCTGCGCTCATTGGGAGAGCTCGAGTCCTTCAACACGGGGATAATTATGTGCAGTTACAAGTGACAACATTGCTACTAAGCAGGAATTTTTAAAAACAATTCACTCAGACCACAAATTACAAAGAAAACAATGGTCCTTTTTTTGTTCGAGCAAATTTTTGCAAATTGTCTAGGTGTAAACAATGTCCAAATACCGTCGATTTGGATGAGTTGGGGGGGAGGAGGCTTGTGCGGGATGGCTGGTACCTGAGCTATTGTGTTTTGACCGTCACCCCTTTATCTCCAATTTACCTTTGATTCCCTGACTCCGAATTTGGAAAAATAAATAGTAGAAAATATAAATAGTATAGGCCTATATAAGTTAACATTCTTTATTATAATCCATTAATTCGATTAAGTGTTAATTTACTGGTATGGGGTTTTGTTGTTGAGTTAATCCTATAACTATGTTGGTTATGAGCCACCAATAGGTAGTATTAAAAGTATAAAACAAATTAAAACAATTTTTTTTTTTTTTTGAGGATTTGAGTCTCGAATCTGAAATTTTCTTGACACTTGAATATTTTTAAGGATTCAAGAGCCCATGCCTACTTAGAAATGCTGTTATCACTGAGAAATGCAACTAGCACTCCCCAGTGCCCAAGGACTCAGGGCTCAGAGAGCGCAGCGAAACTACCCTAAAGCTGAATGTCTGGTATATACATTGTCTGTGCCCTAAGCACAAATTACCTTTATATTGGTGTATGTTGCTTAAAAAAGACTCCATCATCATTAAACATCATAAACAATAATTACCCTGCAGAGGTAGGGCACGTCTGCCCAAAAATCATAGTTAGGAATCATCTCCTTCCCCTCAGCCCCTCGTAACAGTTTCAGAGCGAGGACGCCTCCGAAGAAGTAGACTGAAGAAAATGTGATGAAAAGGATAACTAAAAGGGAGCCTGTGGACAAGCCAGAATGCGGGTGCACAGGGATCGGAGTGGAAGTTAGGGGTGGTATAGTGGTAGTGGTATTATCATTTTCAAGAAGTTTGGCAGCAGAGATCCAAATTGAGGTGTTGGACCCTGTCGGCACAAACAGTGGACAGACCTCTCGCGAAGAAAGAGTCAGCGTCTGAAACAATTTGTTACCATTAAGATGAAAGTTGACAGTATTTTTGTAGTTCTTAAAACATTCCACCCCCCCACTATATTTGAGGTATTTAGTGTGCACTTTCTGAACCGACTGATTATATCAGCATATGACTTCCAAACTAAGTTAAATCTAAAACAGACACAACATCGAGACCCCGAATATAAAAGAGCAAACCCACAATTTCCCATTGATAATTTTTTTGGCCTTACCAGGGATTAAACCTGGGACCCTTGACTCAGTACACAGACAAGCTGTCGATTAGGCTAAGGTGTCGGACATTCTTAAAACAGAACTGTTTTGGTCATATATCATAATAAATACAATATTGATACAGTAGATGAATTTATTTTAATTTTATACACATATTAGTCTCACCAGTTATTGAATATTGGTCATGGGCACCGCAGAATTTGACCAGGGCCTTTATTATTTAAAAATTTTACTACCAAATGCCTCTTTGTTCATGACAAATATTCAAAAAATGTTGAGATTACTATGCGTGGATAATTAAACTATACAGTAAATATCTACTGAAGCAAAATTTTATTTATTCCAGCCAAAAATGTGTTTTGTAATAAAAACCGCAAAAATAGTGACCTTAACTTACGTCCCCTTCCACTCCACTGTAAAGAGTTTAACTTAAATTTTCAGAGGTAATAATAAAAGAAATGTATATTTTCAAAGCTTATAAATTTAATTTTATATCAAGTTCTCCTGAAACTTAAATCAATCAGCATATATCTAAGGGGACATACATGTATTATGTAACGTAATTTAGGCCTTTTTTGACCCCCTTTTCCCCCATATCATGCTACGTAACGCTTCCAGTTTCAACTATAAAAAAAGAGCACCTTTTCCTCATGTCATTTTCGAATGGGCTATTTTTTTATTTTAGTAGACTAGTTATTTTCACATTGGATCTTATAAGTTTAAATAAGATTTTGAATAAAGGATTAATTAAAAACTGAATGAAAAACATTTTAGTAGCCTACCTTTTTCATTGAATTTAATTTGATAAATTCAAACTTTATTTTTATTGTTTGTTTGACAAACTAAAACTTTACTATGTTATACCCCTATGCTCCATCCCTATGTAATGCAGCATAATGCTATGATGGACCACTCCTTCTGCTACATCTGTGACAATGGGTACAAAATACCCTCTCACTTACTTCCTCACACTTCAAGGACACTTCTCTTCTCCATAGTGGGTCTCTTACACACCTATATAACAACTCTCCCTGCTGTCCTTTTCTTATTAGATCCTCTCTTACATCCACCTTTCTCCTCAATCATGCTTAGAAACTTTTACTATGCCTTATCTTCTTCCTTGTCACAACCATCACTTCACACTTTTCCATGGTAAATTTCACTCCACAATCTTTCACTTCCTCATTCCATTCTTGTAGTTGTTCCTGTACTTCCTCTTCCTTCTTCCTCCATACCATCAAGTCATTAGCAAACATCTTGGCTTTCATTCTTTCTTTCCAGAGATTTCTTGCCACTTTAATCATAACCATTTCCATTACCATTAAAAATAGATGTGGTGAGAGGGCGCTCGCCTGATTCACTCTATTTTTTATTTGGAACCACTTTGTCCTCCCCCTCTCCGTCTTAACATAACTCCTGTTATCCTCATACATGCTTTTCACTCTCATTACAACTCCTCTTTCCACTTTGGCCTCCTCCATTGCTTTCCATACTTTATTTCTATCCACTCTATCATATACCTTCTCCACATCCACAAATACTATAACTAAGTCTTTCCCAATGTGTAACTTCTTTCCATCAGCTGTCTTATGGCAAAGATCCAGTCTATTGTAGAGCTCTGTTCCTAAAATCCTTGATGTTCCTCTCTCTACCTTGCTTTTTTTTATTGATTATTTTCTTTGTTGAGTAAATCATTAGTATATATATTTTACATCTCAAATGGCATAAGATTATGTAGTGAAGTAATTTATAAGGTATCACGTGTTTGTGAACAATGATTCAAATTGTTGATGACCAAGCACCAATACAAGTATAACCTGGATATTGTATTGAAATTAGATTAAAATTCCCTGACATTACCAGATTTTCCAGATATTTGAAAAATTTTCCGGTTTAACTTCTTAAAATTTGTATCAATGAAGGGCCTTTTTTTTGCTTATTGCATTGATTACATGTTTTTGAAAACAATCCTTAAAGCCACTCGAGATAACAATTATTAAAAGTTATTTTTTCAGTATTTAATGTTTCAAGTATTATTTGTGTCCCTATGTAAAGGTGTTCCAAAACAAACCCTGTATAACCCTCTTGTGTTAAAATAACATATATAAGCAATGCATTTTGTTAAAGTGGAGGGGCAAAAAAATCTATCACTTTAGTTGACATATTTAGGAGCAGAATTAGTTAAATTCCCTGGTTTTTCCAGATTTTTGATTAAATTCCCAGACATTTCCCTGTTTTCACGTTCTGTGGCCACCACTATAGGAAATATGAAGTTAGATGTAGCCAGGGTGACCAGGCACAAAGGAGGACAAAGACTCCCAAAATGAAGAACATTCAAGAAAAATTTAGAGTTAGGATTCTCGGTGTGATTGGTTGCTGATGGCATACACTTAGCCAATAGCAATCACAAATTGTATCCTGTGAACACCGCGGGGTGGGGTGAATTTTCTGACAAAAATGCTTAAAGCCTACTAATGATAACTGAAATGCCATTTTACGGAGGAATTTATAAATGCGAGATAACTTGAAGAGCAAACGACACCAAAAAAATTACCAATTTATTTATTTGGTAAAAATGGAGAATATTTTGTAATTTTTTTAAATTTCTCCTTGATATCAGACAGAGGGTTGAAATGAAGGACATGTTTGGGAAAAGGGGAACGTCTGGTCCCCCTGGATGTAGTGTTAAAAGATAAAGAATGTGCTAAGGTAGTGTTAGGGGCCATGGCCTAACCAACATTAATTTTCAATTCATAAAAACAAGAAATAAATACAAAGTATAGAAAGACATTCAAAATTTCGATAAAACTTTTTTTTGTTAGCATTGAATCTTACTACTCATTCGGGTTGCATGTCAATGTACTAATTACTCTAAGTAAATTGGAAATTAAGAAGGTTGAATTTAAAGTAAATGTATATCCATTTGTGTGGAGTGAGAGTGGAAAACAATTTAGGAAACACCGCCCTGAGTGCACCCGACCAAGATCAAAACCTGATCGCCTCATTATTGGAAGTCTAGTTTATTGTAAGCATAACGCCTTACACCATAAGGCCACCGAAGCAGCTAATAAAACATTAATGGTAGCAAAATAAAAGCAGGTCAGTGAGAAATAAAGGGTTGTAAAAGTCCATGACCTCACGTCAAACTGCTTTCTGCTTATCAAAATTACTATTACTGCTGTATTGGCTTACTAAGCCATAGATCCTGGGTTCGATTCCAGTGTCCTGGTATCATTTTTCAATTTTAAGAATATTAAATTTATTGTTAATTTAAAACTTGGAAAAATTATATGTAATGGTATGGCATTAGAAAATGACAAACCAAGAACTGTAAACTTACTTAAGAGGCAAAGTACTTACATAACTTTTATTGCTTTCAATGTGAGCAACTAAATTACTTGATACACCTAATGAACACCGTAACCAAATGATAGTAGACCTGAAAAAAAATAAAAAATTAAGGTATTAGCAAAGTGATTAACAAAATTCTTTTTAAGGAGGATAGCTGATAAGTAAAACTAATTAGAAATGGAAAAAATTAACTCACATATGATTATGAATATCTTGAATTGATATAACCATTTTAAGCATTCGGTAAAATACGTTATTTAAACTTGTGTAGTTGGGAGAGTAGCAAAATAACAAAAAAGGACATTTATATATCATTATAGTTTATTTTTTGTGATGGACTAAATATAAGGGAAAAAAAATCCAATTTGTCAGTGGCACCAAGCCTTAAACAACTATTTTTTAAATTTAATTTTAAATATTATGTATATCCTTTCTGAGGCTTCGTATTCTTATTTTGGAAGCAATTTTGCATTATTTCACGACTGGTTTGCTAGGCCTACCATAATTTCACCAGAGGCCCATCAGTCATCGCTTTTCAAGGTACCTGCAGGGCCTTCACAGCTACCGCAACGGTTAAGGGTCATACATAGGCCCAACTGCACTTAACCCCCACAATCCCTTCCCTACTTTGTGTATGTTGCCCGCCTCCCTTGATGTGGATGACGGTTTGGCATTTTGGGAGGCAGGGACAGATGGCTGAAGGGAGTAAAGAGGAGTGTGGAGGAAAGAGGAGAAGACTGGGCAAAGGTGGAGGGGGAGAGGTGGTGGGAGGGAGGTAGAGAGGTGGTGGGAGGAAAGGAGAAGGTGGAGAGGCTTATGTTCCAAACAAACCCAGCCAGCGGCTGGAAGCTGTTTATGATGATGATAATAATAATTCACTGTAAATATTTTTAACTTTAGCCTAAAATATATATATGTTTAAAGATTCAAGGATTAAAATTAGGATTTAAGATTCAAAATAAAATTTAAGATTCAGATTAAGGATTTGGATTCAAGAAATACAGGATCTGACCCACCTATAAAATTAATATATATTTATAGGGAGTTAGCATTTAATGTGTGTTGTTAGGTAGATTTACTATTTACATCTGTGTTAAGATAAGAATTATATTTTATCACCAAACAAAGCTCCCAAACTTAGGATGGCCACTTTTGGACAACAATATATTAGGACACCGGCCAACTACAATGATATCATCAATAATGGTGAGAAAGGGGGTGAGGAGAGAGTGAGACGAGGAGGGGCAATGGGCAATGTATGCAGCCAATACATTCAAATTAGAAATAACAGTTTATAAAAACATACTATTTTGGATTATGCTATCTTAGTTTATGTTTGGATTATACATATACACTAATTACACTTATTGATTAGAAATAAGGAAGGTAGCATCTTAAGAGGAAATGCACTCACCCTTGTGTGGAGGAAGAGTGAGAAACCATTTAGGGAAAACCATGCTCAAGACACCTGACCGAAATTCAAACCCTAACCTTCCCCTCACCGGCAACACAATCTGAGTGATGCACTATCATGCAAGCACAGATAAGAGTTGATGAGTGAAAAATTAGTCATTATTCTTAAGGCACATGACACAAGCAGCAACATATTAACACCTTAAACCATATTTGTAATATAGCTATCCTAACTATGGTAACTCTGCCCATGTCTTGACAGATGAAAATATGTTAAACAGCCTCATATAAATTTGTCTTGAATATCTGTTATCACGTTGACAAATGATGTAAAGTGATTTCACCTGTGGATGTGAGACAGATGAATACAGAACCATATCCTAGTGAGCCACCTCATTGGTCGAGGGTATCTCTCTCATAAAAGATTGGATTATGGTGGGAATGAAGAGAACGCGAGTTAAGGGCAGTATTTACATCAAAATGTTATTAAGGTCAAAAGAAATCAAATATTCTCTATTAAAAACATCAGGTTTAATTTTCTTCATATAGTGATGGTAACATTTCTTGAATATCTGTCAAGGGTGTCCTGAAATTTAATCAAGTTTTCTCTTCATTTAAAACATTTATCTAATGCCGCTCATGCTCATGCTCATGACAAGTATTCAACAACTGTTGCTATGTATTTTCTACTGGAGCAATATTTTATTTATTTTGGCCAAAAAAAGCTTTGCTATAAAAGTGCCAGAACACTACCACTTAACTCGCATTACCTATACACCTACCTTAACAGTACCAAGGTAGTTGGCGTTTGAATCTCCACCAAGTGTACCAAGGGTAATTATTCCTAAATGGTTTCCCACTCTCCATCAATGCAAATGTGGGAATACTTCCTCCAAATCCTACCTTATTTAGTGTATGTTGATAGCCTGGATAGGTAGTAAGATAAGAAACAAAACTATTAAAATTAAATTTTAAACTTTCACAAAAGGCCAAAGTTAGCATGAACATATTATACTTTAATATGAGACATAAACTCTACTGTGCAGAAGTAGTAGTATTGATACCAATAGGAATAGTTTTATTTTAATCACTTATTTTTTTTCTAAGCGATTCAATGTATAAGAGGGTTATTAGTCCCTGGAACCACACTTAGAATTGACTCTACATTATGTCCTACCTCACTTTTTAGTCCACCTAACAGAAAATAAATTTTCACCCAGTCTTGTAGTTTGTATAAATTAATGATAAAAAAGTCAAGCTTTTTCCAATAAACATTTTAACTTTTTTTAAAAAGTTTTTTTTTCAATTTTCACAATGTATTTTTTTACTACCAATATTAGACGAGCTTTACTACATCACACCAAAATGCAAAATAAGAATAGGCCTATTCACAAAAAAAAACCATGAATTCCACAACACTAAAACAGGCTTTTGAAGTTACACACATAAACATTGGCACATAAAGCCAAATGTACCAAGTTTGATTCCCGTGTCTAGATTAATGATTTTTCCCTATTTTTTTTAGTATGGCATATTACTTACTATCCATTCAGGTTATATACTTATGTACTAATTGTGCTAATGGTTTTAGGGATTAGGAAAGTTATATAAAGAGGAAGTGTACCCACATTTGTGTGAAGGGAGAATGGAAAACCATTCTCAGTACACTCGACTAAGATGTGGATCTCAAACTTCCCATCATAGGCAGTTTAATCTAATGCAATGCTTTAGAAAATGCGGCCACCAAAGTTGATTTTTACTTTATTGAACTACACATGCAAGTTACTTACGTGTCTGCATGTTTATAATGCAAGTACAGTGGATCATTTATACTGGTAGAAACAAAAGTCGCCTCATCAGCTGTTCCTAGAGTCGTGTGATTTTTGCTTGTTTCGTTGTACAGACAAACCTGTAAAATAAGTTATCAAGCTATTTTATATGTAAATAGCATTCACATTTGTATATATCATTATCAAGTGGCTAGATTTTTAAGATGCTCTGGTTTAACCAGTAAAAAGTGTGTAAAACTAGGACACAATATTTATTCTATTGCAACACTCCCTTCCTCTGCCAAACACACTTATGTAAACTTTAACCAATAAATATATTTATTTTTAGATTTTTTTCCAAGAGAGAAATACACTATTTGATCCAGATGAAATTTGTAATAAGGCCTCAAAAAACATCACTAAAATGGGCCATTTGTTGTTGTTATGACCCTTATTTACTAAGTGAACTAGCTCAGAGTGACTCAGATCTGGGACACAATCCAAAATAATTGAGTGATATCTTGCCTTTTGAGCCCATGTCTGTATGTTTTCGAGAACTAGTGCCAGAAACATTTAAAATGCCCATTATAAAGACAAATCGCTATTGAGAGGTTGTTTAGGTAGGTTTCATTGTGTAGGCCTTAATGTATCTAAATCAAAGTGGCTTGAAAAAAAACTATTATAAATAAGTTAGGGAAAGGCTTCCTACTTAATAATGCTTTCCAAACTATTATACAGGCTGTTCAGAATCTCATAGCCTTAACTGCCCATATATAAAGTTTCTTGAACCAAAAGTAAAACAAAATGTCTGTACACTTACATCCGGAAAACTATGATAGTACCACAGCGCCGGGAGAGTAAAGCTGTTCAAGCATGCGTGTACAACATGTTGCATAGGAGTTAGATGCGCATGGCACTACACACCTCGACATCTTGGAGCACAGCAGCAGAAAATACTACAATTAATTGTAAACAACACATCAGACTATCTAGAAATGCGAATAAGTTTTGAGGGTCATCATTAATGCTCCTACATAACAGAAAATGCTAGCCATAATTACACGTGCAGTGCCACGCGACTAACTCCTATGCAACCCGTTGTACACGCATACTTGAACACTGTACGCCAAAACTTTGAACACAATTTAATGGTATTAGTATAGTTTTCCAGATGTAAGTGTATAGTGATTTTGCATTATTTTTGGTTAAAAAAAGCTATACCTATTTGCAGTTTGGGATATGAGTTTCTTAACATTCTATATATAGGTCTACATTATGAAAAGTTACTTACTGATGATTTCCCACAGCTATTGCCAGAAGAATCATTTCCAAGTGGTACATCATAACAAGGATGGAAATAAAACTTCAGGTCTCCATCAGAAGCCAAACTGTAAAATTCAAGTGCAGATACAGTTCAATCTTCATAGAAAGGACCTTTTAGAAAATACAAAAATTTGTGTGGCCAAAATTGATCACACTCTACTGTAATATCAGTGATAATGATAACATTTATTAGTGGCACCGGTATTGATTATAAAAGTGCATAAAGTATGAACATGACCTGACGTATGAATACCTCCAAGACAATACCAGTATTAGGGATTATCAAAATTTCCAAAAATACACACATATTTGAAATATAGTTATTAGGGATGTGCAAGAACAATTTTTTTCAATTCGAGACGAGAATATAAAAAAGTATCGAGACATGAGACGAGATGAGAAAACGTCATTTGAAAGTACAAAAATGTAACTTATGTTTATTAAAGTAAATATATAGTTTATAGAATTCCTTTTTTACATTTGAGCTGGCGCTTACTTTAGATTATCTTATAGTTGATTCAAACACTTGAGTTATAGCTCATACACATTTTAAATGCAATTAATAAAATAGTGATAGGTAGTTACAATGAACACCATCTATAATTTAATTTTGTGGTGTAACAGCTTATATTGTCAAAGTTTAATATTGAAAAACAATATTTATAGCCAAAATATTTCTTAATGAAGGCTGTTTTTTTGGGGGAAATGCGGCCTAATTTTGGGTTATTGCGGTATAATTGGAAATAATAAATTTCTGGTTTGGTTTTATAATTTCTTAGGGTCATTATTTGCTTTGTTTTTTGTTTCTCGAATTTGAGATTCATTTTTTTAACTTTTGAGATGAGATCGAGATTCTTTTTCCTTGAATTTTCGAGATATCTTTGAGTTTCACACATCCCTAATAATTATTGAATGAGAATGCTAATTTAATAGAACTGAACACAAAATTGAACAAACAATAAATTTCATAGTAACTTAAATTGATTGTTCATGCAAATCTAAATATTATGAATACCTAGTTTTTTTGTCTCGTGTCTTACTAATTGTTCAGGTTGTCTGCATAGGAATATTTTAAATCTATACAAATTGGCCAAATATGAATTTAAGTTCAAACATTTAGCCAATACAAACATATTTGAGGTTTCTTATCACGCTTCATATCGCCCAGCCGCAATATCTGCTGTTTACACAAATGGGATAGGAATGAGAAAGATCGAAGTTAAGAGAGTTTCGAAATCTGTATGGAAGGGAAGTTGGCAACAATTTAAGGGAAAAACACCTCAGTAGACCTAGCCAGAGTACCAACTCTGACCTCCCAGACAGCAGCAAACCAGACTAGACGAGACTGAAATCATTGTTTGAGCTCCCCATGGCATGTGTGTGCTATTATAAAAAGGAGAGCTAAGGCCTTTTGCCCACGGCACGGAGCTTCTCAACGGTGATTGGAATGGTTAGTTATTGAAGTCACAAACAAGTTAGTAATTGGTTGTTACTTATGTTATGTATGTGATACTACACAAAAGTGTCAGAGTTTCAATCGGTTTTGTACTATCTAGCTGCAAGTACCTATTTCAGGCCTCGAAAATTTTAAATATTTATTAATATAATGTCTCGTGACTTGAGTGCAGAGAGGATTTGGTTCTCTATTATTATAACAAATATAATAAGAGACGTAACAAAAGAAGAGTTTAGATTCATCAATACATTGAAAAGAATATAAATTGTAAACTATTCTTCAGGGCAAAGGGACTGCAACCAACTGATGCAAAATTTATAGCGTTGTATAGAATGTCAAAAGAAAGCCACCTTGAACAATACATTAAATGTTCATTAACTATTCATTCATGATTTAGTTTATAAATAAGGTAGCTCGGCGACTAGCATGTTGAGTTTCCAGTGACTAATCATGGACACATCGTAAACTGGTCTGCAAACAATAGACTCATGAGCAGACCTCAATTGAAATACATTAGCGGCAAACTCAAGTTATTGCAATACTAAATTCAAGTGTGGAGGTGTGAAATGTATGGTTTTCATAGAAAAAAAATAATCATGTTAATAACATGATGAGGTAGCTTTTGTTTGATCAGTAGCATTCACGAAACAATTTGTGCACATAGCCTTGTTTAATATTTTAATTCTTAGTAGGTAAGTGATTCTTGGTTTTAAGTTGTGTAAATAGATTCTATAATATAAAGTTTCTATGTGAACCAGTCAGAGAGTGTAGGTGTGAAATGCCAAAACCCAAACGTTCCAAGGTTTCGTTAGTCAATGACTGCAAGAATTTACGTGTATTACTACAGAAGGGTAAATTGTGTACCGTTAAGTGTCAATGTTAGTGCACTTTAATTTACCTTACATTATGGACCAGATTTTACACATGGCCAAATAATTTTTAAAATTTAGATGTTTGTGTGTTTAATAACAATTAAAAATTGAAAAAGCAATTTTAATATATTGTTTCAGAAAATTGTGAATTATAATTTCAATAAGGGTGTAATGCCAAGGTAGATAGTTGCTTAAATACAGCTCCTTAGACAGTAAAACTGATATATGCTTCTTACACAGAGAACATTTATTTTTTTCTCTATAAGTTCCCTATGGGCAGCCACAACCCAAATGCAACATATATCTCACAACATTATGTTTAGAGGCAAAATGTCGCATCACGTCGCATTTGGTGTAGAGACGGCTTATACATCATGAGTTGCAACAAGTTATAATTATTCAGTTTCCTGCCAGTTGTAAGTGAATCATCAAAGAGTTGAATGCAGAATTTAATTGGTTCTTAAAAAAGTAGCTTTGTGCATTTGGGTGACATTATATTATATTAACAATATAAGGAAAAACTTAAATGTTACATTCAAAAGTAACTTGAGATTTTATGTGAACAAATTTATGTACAACTGTCATTAATGGCTTTATAGTGGAACTTAGAAAAGGCCCAGTTAAGTTTTACAAGTATAGTCAAATGAGTGTATATACATTTGATGACCTCTTGGGACCTAACGCAGAGAAGATTAAGAAAAGAAATACTAACTACTGGAAGTGTAGGCATATATCTCAAAAAGAAAGGCTGCTAATAACATTCGGCTGAATATCCACATGTATAAGAAAATATTTAAAATTGAGTCAAATATTCAATAAATTCAGGGTTTCTACAAAAGCTATTCAGGCAAGACACAGTTTTCCCAGTTTACTTGGTTTACAAATGTATAAGGAAATATGTAAAACTGTAACAAATATTCAATAAATTCATATATTTAAATCAAACTATAAATGTGTACTCACAAGCCTAGAGTAAGAATTATTTTGCCTTTAAAGAACACCCAACTTTATAAAAGTGCCACATTAAAAAAAGACAGTGCTAATATTTAAAAAAAGGTCTCTACATAAAAGGGAGAGCTGGAATTACAGATGATTTTCCCTCTATGACGTTAGAGCATTGCATTTAAAAAAAATTACAGCTTAGATAAGTTTAGTTTTTACTCAGTAGGGCCTACTCAAAAGAGATTGTTTTGTGAAATGTGTGTGTTTAAATTATTTTAAAGTTTCGGTAATAAGTTTCAATCTAGTTTGAAAATGTAAAGAGAAGCGCCATAATATTTTGATTCATATATTTTTTTCTTATTTTGATATATTAATTACATTCATTAGGATAACCTCAATTAACTTTAAAAAACATACATCATCTGGTTTTATAGGACTAGAATTTTTAGAGAAGGTTCCCAACAATGCTTAGCTTAAATTAGAAGAAAAGTTTGTTAATAAAGAGAGTAAGTGGATATTATGGTTTTCCAACAAAAATAAAAGTTATGTTATAAACAAGCCAACACTCGCTTTAACACCCCTAGATAAATGATAAAACTGAAAATCTATTTAAAACAGAAATGTTAACTTAAGCCGTTTATGATGGATTGAATATCAAAGCTATTATATTTGATAAATAAGGTTGTAGCCGCAGCTAAATAATTATTTAAGCCGTTTAGCTTAAATTAATTTAAGTTCTCTTCCCCCAATACAATGCAATAATTCGGTATAAAATGATTTAGTAATAATATTGATAAGATTAAAGGACAGTATTGAGTTAAATAATGTCAAATAATTTTTTACGAAAATTCAGAAGCACTATTTACCTGGAATTATCATATTTAAATAAAGAAAGGTCCACAACATGTCCATTTTCAAATTTACAAGTACATGGATTGATTTGTTTACATTTACTGTCATCACTTGTTAAAGATGAAACAGCAAATGTAATACTGATATAAACATAAAACAATAAACAAAGGATCATTACTGATCAGATCCGTTACAGATAAACAAAATTTAAATTAAAACTAGTAGAGTAGTAACTTTGTACAAATCATATGACTTGCAGACGACATAAATTCAGCTCCCAGAAGTCCACCACAACCACAATAAACTAACCGTTTTAGCCAAAATATGAAAAAAAAAGACACAAAGCCAAATTTTAGTTCCAAAACTTCTAAGAGAGCGCGAAAGAATCTAGAATTGGTTCCAAAAAACCCCCTAGAGAGCATTAAGAATAAAAAATTTAGTTCTAAAGGAGAAAATAGAGCGCAGCACACAAAAAAATATAGTTTCAAAAGATTTAATAAATAAATAAAAATGATAAAATAAAGAAAATAACTACTGTTGGAGATCAATTGAGAAGGAATAAAATAAGTAAAAACAGGCTAGAGATAAACTATATATGTGTGGTGTTTGGATCTGCTGGAAGTTTGGAGAAAATGAACTTTAAAATGAAAGGAAGGTTTTAGATAGCCCTAAAAAGGATCTAATTTAAGGTTTCCTAACTACCACTTTTTAAAATGCCACACACGCACAAATAGTGGCGATTACACTCATAGGTACCTACAACTAATCTACATAGGTGTGATACCTTAGTCTGCCGGATATTTTGAGTAAATTAGCTTTGAAGTGGAACGTATAAGTTACATAGCGCTATGATGACTCTATTTTAAGGTGTCACAACTTCAATATTTGGAACTGCCACACGACCACACATGGTGGCGATTACACTCATAGGTGCCTAAAACTAATCTATATAGGTGTGGTACATAGTTCTTCCGGATATTTGGAATAGATTCACATGGTGATAACAACAGTTTTTAAATATATCTCAAGAGCATAACGGCATTATTTAAGAAACTTTTTAAATTAATGAAAATTTTTTTTTAGAATGTGCCTTCATTTTTGTTACCGATATTCAACAATAGCTGTTGAAATAACTATATGACAAATATTTAACTTCTTATTTCTACTGAAGCAATGTTTTATTTATTTGGGTGAAAAAAAGTTTTAATACAAAAACAGAAAAAAACACTGGACTTTTCTTCCACTCCCCTCCCCTTGAACACATAAAATAATGTAATATTCAACCATCCTGAGGTAGTACGTGCCCTCTACGTTTTTTTTATTATTTTGCAATTTTATAGGGATCGAAGCCCTTGTGTTTTCCTTCAGGCCAGTAAAACGTGTAATAAGTAACCATTTTGAGGTTGTAACTGCAATTTCTCTAAGTATTGTATTTTAACGATTAATGAAAGCATGAAAATAAGACCAAAGCAAGTTTTCTTAATCCCATTATATTTGTTCACTAAATGAGCTCCATTGCTACAATTTTATATAATTCAGAATGGAGAAAGAGTCACTATATACATATAGTCACTCAGAACGGGGAAAGAGTGACTAACTATTAAAACGACTTAAAACTAAAATAAGTACAACGTTTAACACTCTGAGCACCTATTTGAGGTTCAAACATTCATTCAGGCTTCAGAGACTTCCTGACATGAGACTAATTTTGTTTTTAAAATTAATATCTAGATCTCAATAGTGATAAATAAAAATAAACTGTCAGTTGAGGTCTCAGCTCCTGACCACGGGAGCGTGTCCGGCCTCTTGTGATGTAATTTTGTCGGAGACTAAGCGCTGCTTGTAGACTTTGTAAGTATCCGGGGGTGGAGGGGGTGAGGGTTCAAACACCCCCCAAATAATTAACTTTTCAGTGTGTTCATAAATTGAAAGTTAAATTCCTTATTAATATTGTTCAGCTTCGGGCTCCTACCATGCAGGACCCCCCCTAACCCCGAAATAAATTTTTCGCTACAGCAGTGCCTCCCACCCAGAGTGTTATGAACAACAGCTACTACATTATAAACTATTTTGAAGAGACTCTATAATATTGCATTGCTAATCCTAGTAAGGTACAAGGCTGGTTACTTCTCTTAACTATTTATCTATTGAAAGTTAGATCTAAAAAAAATAATACAATTGGAATAAATTAGATTTACAAAAATATTTAAATTGTAATAAGTAAAACAAATAATTAAATCACGCAAAGACAAAACTCTGTTTCAATATTTTGATATGAACTAGTTTGCGAGTGGAATTAAAACTCTTTCAATATTTTAATATGAACTAGTTTGCGAGTGGAATTAAAACTCTTTCAATATTTTAATATGAACTAGTTTGCTAGTGGAATTAAATATAAAAGTTAGAATAATACTAACAAATATGAAAAAGTAAATCATGTCAAATCA